>PYAF01001630.1:1288238-1299232 GCA_007407185.1 Glycine tomentella | reverse complement strand
TGTGAATAGCTTAAAAACAACATTCATATAACATAAAATAAACAATAATTTTCATATTGTGGATATTTTTAATGTCCAACGTTGCAAAGCTGTTCCAAAACGCATAGAATAGCAATACTTAGTTTAATTTTAACCAACTTTCTGATTTTTCTCCATTTTTAAGGTCGATTATGTGAAACCAAAAATCGATTTACGAGTAACTGTTTTTTACTTTTTTGGACTGAATAATAGCTAAACTATTCACTGGTTTTCAAACGGGCCGACGATATCAGTCCAATTCTCAAAATAACAACGGCCAATTTAATTATATACAAAATTTCTTAACCTACTGAATGTATAGGGTTGGGATTTGCCCCACCCGACGACTAAGTGACTAACCCTGTGGCTGAGTAATGAATGTTTCCAAAACACATAATTTTTTTTTATTTGTAAGAATCAAAGGTAATATAAAAAAATTATAATACTCAAAAAGTTACTAATGATACTTTTAACTCAAATTAATTAGAGTTGGTGATAGATAAATTTAATGATAGATATGAGAAAATTGAAAAAATGAAAGTAAAAAAAATAAGACAAAAGAAAATAAAATAAGGTAAAAGAAAAGAAAGGTGAAAGAAGGAAGGGAAAAAAGAAGAGGAAAAAAAACAAAAAATAGATTGTATGAAATATAGAGATAATAACGGGTCTAACATTCATCAAACTTATAATTTTTCTCCATTTCGTCCTAAGATACACCTTATGTCAATCTATATCTCACTCCATTAAGTCTTGTTTAATTACCTTTCCATAGATAAATTTCGATCTACCTCTCTTTGTGTCAAATTCTTGGTATTAAACTCTTATTGTTATGGAAGCATCCAGAGGTCGTCTCATTATGTGTCCAAACCATATTAATTTATGTTCTCTCTTTTTTCACTCACCAATACTGTTGTTACCTTTTGTCGAATATATTCATTTCCTATCTCATTCATCTTCATTCAACCACACATTCACTTTAACATCCTCATTTATGTTACCCTTATTGTATGCTTATGTTGTTTATGTGCTTACAGTTTCATATAACATTATAGGTCTTAAAATTGTTCTATAGAAATTTTCTTTTAGCTTAAGGAAAATTTTGCGGTCACACAAAAACTCAGATGCACTCCGCCATTTCATCCACCCTGCTATGATTATGATTTACACTCTCATTAATCTCTTCACTTTTTTTTGCAAAATTGATCCAAAGTATCTAAAAATATAGTTCTCAAGTATCTCTTGACCAAATAGATGCATGTGGTCTAGATCACCATCTCTTATAGCGACAACTCACACTTCATATACTTAGTCTTGTTAGCTTATCGTGAATCCTTTAAAGTTCAAAGTGTTTCTCCTCAATTCAAGTTTTCTATTAGATTACTTAAATATGTGCATTTTTCATAATATTTAATTACATTATATTTATGTTCAATATTTAAATATATGAATTTTTCTTAAATGTTATTCTACATAAATTTTATTTTTTATAATTTAATATATGTAAATTATTGAACTAAAAAATTAAAACAAAAAAAAATTAATTTTAAATAAAAAAAATTTCAAATAAACAAAAAAAATAGCAAATTTTTAAATAAAAAACAAACAAAATAATTTTTCAAATGAACAAAACAAAAGAAACTCAAATGAATACACAAATAAAATAAAATAAAAAGTTAAATTTAAAATAAAAAACAAACAAAATACAAATCAATTTTACATAACCAAAAAAAAACTCAAATAAATAAAAACCAAACAAAAAACTTAATTTTCTAAATAAACAAAACAAAAGAAATAAAAAATTTAAAAAACAAAATCACAAAAAACTCAAATAAATAAATAAAAAAGGAAAAAAAACACATTTTGACCTACGTTTTAAATAAAACACCTTATGACATGGTTCCTTGGAAACGGATGTAGGAAGGTGGATTAAAGAAAATAACACAAAAACTGATTTCTTAACAAAAAATGAAAATATATATATATATATATACATATATAGAGAGAGAAGTAAGGAATCAATTTCTGACCTATAAACAATAATTGTTATCGTGAATATATATAATAGTTGGTTTATATCATTTGAATAAATATATTTTTTTTTGTATTATTGGGGTAAAAATTTTGGAAGTTGGATCTCCTCCATAAAAAAAATTGTTTGTATTTTTTGTTTCTAAGTCATAAATATACTTACGACTTTTAAGTCGTAAATATATTTATGATTTCTAAGTTTTAAATATATTTATGACTTCAGTGTAACACATTAAAAAAATAAATTTTCATATGATTTTGAAGTCATAAATAAAAAAAATTATGAAGTCGTAAAGAAATTTATAGCTTCAGTTAAAAAAAGAAGCCATAACAAGTCGTGACAGGTCATTCCCCTTGTTACGACTTATCACGATTTAATAATTATTTTAAAAATTACTTTCAATGGTAATTATTTTTTTTCCCCCAATCGGTCAAAAAGCTGGAATATAGAGCCGGAAAATTCACATCTAAAATCCGTCACTTACATTGATTTCACAATTCAAAGATACACTTTGCGAGTATAAAAGAGAGACGGATATTTACGTCTCTAAATATGATCTTTGAAACACAAGTTTTGTTATGGACATTTCCGTCTCCATACTCCTTCTTTATATTCGGTTTTACAGAAAGTTACTTTTCGATGCATCGGTTGTAGATCAAACCGATGACGGAAATCAAAATACCAATGCTCCAGGGAATTTTCAAACTGCACCTTCTACGTAAATAATTTTTAATTTTTACCTATTTTTGTAAAATAAAAGTCTGCTGTACGATTACACAGGTTAGAAATTAATGTACATAATTCAATGCTTGGAAGTTGGACCATCCTTAAAAGGAAGAATTTCTCTTCGAAATGTACAACGCTTCTTGCAAGCTTCAAATTGAAATTTAAGTAACTATATTTTAAATGAGTTATTCAACAATTATTATTTGTTTATTATATTTAATCAATTAAATATTTAGATCCATAATAAATGATTATCTCAAGTGCCATTTTATATATGTAGATAAAAACCGTAAAAGTTTATATATTATATATATAATTTAATCCCTAAATATTAGTCAAATGACAGAGTAGTCCTTCTATCCCGAACTTGACCAAATTTAGGGACTAATAAATTCATTAATGTAAAATTGATAGAATCGAATCAATCGACTAATTTCCATCAAGTTAACAAATTTGAGAGTAATGTAATTATTAAATTTAGACTAATTTGTAATAAAGTGGATATATTTGTAATTAAGTTAAATGTATTAATGTGCGAATTTTCAAGTATTAATTAAATTGTCACGTTTGGGAATGAAATTGTACATTTACTTAAATATTTCACTAGCTATATCTGATTAGCTCCATTTCTCTATAAATGGAAAATGTGAATGGGCATTCCACAAGACATAAAGTCTTCATCCAAAATAGAGATCCTAAAACATGGCACTTCACACTTTGTCCACTGCTGTTTGGCTAACCTTTCTAGTCCTCCCTCTTTTCAATGTCAATGTAAGCCAAGCCCAGGCTCCAAGATCAGATTCAGATGCTGATCTTCTAGAGTGTCTTCTAAATGTAGAGTATGTGGTTGCTGAGACTTTATTGTTTGGGTCTACGGGTCGTGGACTAGCTGCTGTTGCTCCAGAGTTAACCAAGGGAGGACCTCCTCCTGTTGGAGGACAATTGGCTAATCTAGACCCATTCGCTAAAGATGTCATCTTCCAATTTGCTTTGCAGAAAGTTGGACATTTGAGGTCTTTTTAAGTATTTGAAATAATAATTTCTTTTAGAAAAAAATATATTTTTGCATGTTTTGTTTTTATTTTTGTAATGAACAATTGACATCTTTATTTTCAGCAAAATAACCAATAATTTTATGGGTTTCTTTATCAACTCTCCTAAGGATAGAGTTTCATGCATCTTTACAGGGCCATAAATCGTGTAGTAAAAGGTTTCCCTGAGCCACTAATAAATATAAGCAAGGGAATAGTTGCTGAATTTGTGGATGCAGGCTTTGAACAAAGATTGAACCCGCCCTTCAACCCCTATGCCAATACCCTCAACTTCCTACTTTTGTCTTATGGGGTTTGTGATTTTGCCCCTACTGGGTATGTTGGAATCAGTCCAAAGTTGCAAAATCCCACGTTAAAGCGAGTAAGGGTTACAATTCTCCTCAAATTTTGAAGTTTCCTTTTTAGGATTTTGTTAACTTGTTTTTTGAAGATCACAAGTAATTTATTATTAGGAGGAAAAATAATGTTGAATATTTTTTTTTATTAAATTGCCCTAATTATTTTAAAATTAATTAAAATTTTAAATTCTTTTAATATGTGTCTGTGTATGGCCCATGTTAACAAAAACAATCTTTTTTAATCAGGAGGTAGTTTTGTATGCAATCAATGATCAATTTTTTAAGTTAAATATTCATGAGTACTTATAAGACTTTGTTTAAAACAATAAAGGTAACAAGTATTTAATAGAAAAATGTGTTATATAAATTTAAAATAAAAAAGTAACTTAATGTTTACTTTATAAAATAATGAAAATATCTATCAATTAACATTATTCTCAATTTAAATTTAAAATGTCACATTTTTAAAAGAATTTATTTTTTATACATAGTTAATATCAAAAGTTTTACACTGTCAATTAATAAGAAAATTATGATAGGAATAACTTCTAAACTATTTTTTTCTGAATGAACTTTTAAACTGATTATTATATATAATAATTATGATTGGAAGAGTGGTAAAACTCTTATTTTTTATGGTGTCGGTGCATAAATTATTTCTTTCAAAACACATATTCCTTAATTAATTACGTTAAGTATCTAAATTTAAGAAATTCTAGTTAAATGTGTTGACATTTGAAAATGAAGAAAAGTATAAGATAAATGATATAATTTCACAGAGAAAGAGAGATGCAGAGAAAAAATAAATGAAAAAGAGGTGAAAAGTAATAAAGTTTTGTGAATATTATTATAGATCCCATAGTTAAAATGGGATTTACCATTTGATGTATCCAAATCCAAATTCTCTAATAAAATCATCCTGCCATATAAAATATATTGCACACATGAGTGACCAAGTTCAATATGCATGCACAGCTTGTTGCTCGCCTTGCGGGAGTAGGCTTTGGCCAATGTTCGGTTATTCGAGCATATCTATATGAACGTCGAAACCTTCGGGTAGCGCCATATGCAGTGACAGTTGCAGAGTTCGTAACCCGCTTCACAGAGGTTGGGAATAGGTTAGGAAATCAAGGAACAACAAATGAGGGTATTGTAGTTCCTCCGTCAGAAGGTGCAGAGGGCAAAGTTTCGGGTAATGTGATTGCTGCTGACAAAGATTCACTTTCATATGCAAAGGAGCTAGAGACAATACTGAGGATATTATATGGAGGAGGTAATGCACGTGTCGCGGGTGGTTTATTCCCTAAAGGAGCAAATGGTCGTATAGCTAGATCTTACTTAAGTGGTGCATCATAGTTATATCTTCAAAAGTATATGTTGTGCCTAGCCTGTCATATATATATTGGCAGCATTTAACTATAATAAGCACTATGTTGCATTAAACTGATCAGAAATTTGCCTTGTGTTGCACTAAAAATTTGCATATAGCTCAGGCATTAATCATGGGCTTTTCAACAAACGTGTTTGCTTAGTGCCTCAAAACCAAAATTGCAAATTGATATTAATTAACTTAGATCAGAATTTTATTCATAAAATATATATATATATATATATATTCATATAATATATATTCAAAATCCTAAATAACAGGTACGGGGTACCAGAGTAGCTAAAACCAAACAAAATTCGAGTTCCAATACCGATCTGAAATGTCTGTACGTGTTTCATATGCATGCTATTTATGTAAGAAAAATTAAATAATCTAATCATGTTTATACACAAATAACATAAATAATTAGATTAAGTGTGAAAAAATTAAGATCATAAATATCTCCTGCTATTACTATTTTTGTTTGTTTCAAAGATGATTTGTAGTTGTCTATGAGTTCAAATAATTTATAAACAATTTATCAGTATTCAAATTAGGATCTTCTATGCTTTCACTATCTTTGTTTTTTGATATGTATAAAATATGAGCTTAGTTGCTAAAAAAATAAGGGATAAGATTAACAACTTATTACTAAAAGATAAGAGATAAGATTAGCAACAATTGAATCTTAAGAAGATAAAGGATAAAAAAATAAAAGATAAGATTAGTAATAACTTATTTAAGAAGATAAGGTGAGTGGACCATGATTTTAACTTAGTCAATCAATAGAAAATAAACCAACAATTTACACATTTACACCAATAATTAAAACTAGGCATAAGCAATATTGGAGATATGTACAGTTCACGGCAAAAATCAACAAAAAAAACACCCAATGAATTAGTGAATAAATTAATTGCCATTCGATCGATTCAAGAGCAAACGCGAGGTAAAGGACCGGGAAATACCTAACAAGGCCGTTTATGAATGCTATTGTCTATATGAAGTTTTACATATGACACATTTTCCTCGTGAATATAGTAGTGCAATAATCATTTCCCATATCCTAGTCCTGCCGAGTCGCATGATATTTTGCTCAGTAACAGATCGTAACCCAATAATATATAGTAGTTTCAACCCCACATGATCATCGATTAGCCTTTGTTTAACCAGAGTATATAATCTATAACCAGAGATTGGAATTGGGCCGCAAATATAATATAATAGTATTTTTAAGAGTTTTTTTATTAAAAATATAAAAAAAATAAAAAAAACTCTCAAAATAACTTCTAATGATCTTGTTTCCAAATAATGCTATGTGGTTTTAAGCTGTTGGGATATGACACTTCTAACACTTTATAGCTTGCACCTTGACTTGCATGGAGATAAGAGAAGTGCTATCATTTCTCATGGAGATATATTATACATATAATGGTGTGAGATGTTGACATAAAATTCTCTCTTTGAGTTTGTAACTATTTTTGCATTTTTTGATTTTTTATCCAATAAAATTGTCATCCGAATTAACGAGAGTCGTCTTCACCAATAATCTTTACTAATACAATATATTTACACTTGTTCACTCATGTTCAATAAGATTTTTTTGTTCTAACCTCTCTCTTTAATTTTGATTTATAGTCATTATTTTATTTTAAAATATATAATGTTAACAAGTCCAGAAACTATTACTTTGGTAGAAAGAAATTTTTCAAAATTAAAATTAATAAAATCTTATTTAAGATCAACAATGTCTCAACAAAGATTAAATAGATTGTCTTTATTATCAATTGAAAAATAAATATTACATGAAATTGATTACAATAATTTAATAAATGATGTTGTGTTTCACAAAATCCCAAAAATTAATTTTAAAAAAAATATGAATAATTTTATTAAATATTTTATTAATTTAAAAAAAGCTTCATTTTTTTGTTAACAAAAAAGTTTCATTTCAAAGCTCACTTTAGGCCTACTTATGTGTTGGGCCGGCCCTGGCTAGGCAACGATGGAATAAAAGATGAGGGTCTTGTAGTTCCTCGTTCGGAAGGTGTTGAGGGAAAAGTTTCAGGAAATATACTTGCAGCTGACAAAGATTCACTTTCATATCCAAGGAATGTACAAGAAATATTGAGGATATATAGTATATGGAGCAATGAACGTGTCCCAGGTTGCTTCTTTCCTAAAGGAGCAAATGGTCGTCTAGCAAAATCTTACTTAGGAGCAATCTAAACTATATATATTTCAAAGTATCTTATATCTGCCATTGACAGTGGTATTTTTTAATTAAAAAATAATCAATATATATGTTGCATTAAATTGATTATCAGAAAACTCTCTTATTTTACATCAAAGATGTGTGTGTGTGCGCTTCTTTTTTTAAAGGAGGTTTTGTTCTTATGCTGCCTCAAAACTACCAAGCAAATTAATACTAAATAAGATATTAAAAATCTTTAAGGCAAATCCTATTTTCATGGGAATGGATGAGATCATACTTGAAACTTCTATGTGCCCCAATGTCAAGGAAAAATCGTTTATCAAAGAATTAAGAAGAGTTTACATCATTCACGTTTGAACCTAATAAGAGCAACACTCTTTGAGCAGAAGCATTAGATTATCGAAAAAGAAATTCAACATTGGCAACATAATCCATATTCTGATCTTTCAAATAATTAATTTTGGCAACAATTTGTCTTTTCTTTCTTCCGAACTCTTACATGCTCACGGAACAATTTGTTACAAATCTGTTTGTTTCAATTGCGAAATAGAAGTTTGCTCTACCACATATATATATAATTTTTCCAGAGACCCTTGAAAATAGTGCTGGCTTATTTTCAAGTTCCTGTGTCAATAAGTAATGTGATATTACAATATTATTATGGCAATTACAGTTTCAAGACCAATAGAATAAAAATAAAAACACATACTATAATAGAATAGCAAAAAGAACGAGTAAAAAAAACATGGAATGAGGAACCGATCAATAATGATTACATGTGTATCTTTCTCTTTTGCGTTTGGTGAGTTTAAACATGTTGCAGGTCAACTATGAAAGACGTCGCAAACAAAAAACATAGAGAAGAAACAAATAATAATAATAAATCATATAATGAAAATGAGAGTAAATTAAATTAAGTTGGTCGAGAGGTAGCTAATATTATGCTCTACTATTTGGCAAAATGGATTGATAATTCTTTTAAACCGAATAGCTTAAAATGTCTTATATAGGTAGTCAAAGATAGACCTAAATAAAATATAAGAATTCTAACCATTAATGATGTCATGAACCATATTTTGGAAATGTTCAGTAGCATACCAATGTCACGAACCATATGTGAAATGATCGCACTGTTGCATTAATTATTTGGACTTGAAACCTAAATAATCCTTACTGTAAGTCGTAGAAGGAGTACTCGATCTTCTTCTTCTTATTATTATTATTATAAAAATTAATATATCAAAATAGTATATAGTGAAAAAATTGTCATCTGTAAATGTATGATTGAATCAATAAAAATATTTAATAATTTATTTATTCATATAAATTTTATTTGGTTCTTATTTAATTAAGTTAATTAGATAACTTGTCAAAATTTTGTCGCTAATGATGTAATCATTTATAAAATATAGATATTAATTAAATAGGCACAAATATTTATTTTGTCCTCATTTCATTCATATCTAACATAGAACATTTATACATAATTTAAACATTGAATAAAAATATATATTAAAAATTGATAAGAATTAAAAGTGAAACTAATATTTATCTTTTTTGTATAATTTATATGTTAAATAATTAAAAAAATTGTTAAAACAATGATATTTAGCCATAAAACAGTAAAATAAAAAAAATATTAATAATCAATTACATATCTGATCTAATAGCTAGCTTGACCAAGCCAGACTGATGAGCACACTGATTTTGGGTTGAACAGGTCCGATCAATTGGTCCTCTTTTCACAACATAAATTCACGTCCACATGATAAAATACGTGGAAGCAACAATTAGTTGCTTTTGCAAATACGTCACGTGGGTCAAGAATGGTTTCCACTTTCTAAACATGCTGTGAGTTCCTTGCACCAGGCCAGTGACCACATCTTGAATTTTTAAATAAATTCTAAAATTTTAAAATCAGCCACTTTTATACAAAAAAATATATGTATTTTCACCTTTAAGTCGCATTTGCTTTCGAGAATCTCTAAGTGTATCACCTCCTCTATTCCCTTTCAATCTCTGGAACCAAATACTTGGAAGATGGTTTTGAGCTTTTTGATAAATACCTTTCTCGATCACCCCTTCAATCAAACATCTTCCAACTTCCAATATTTAGAAAAAATTTTAAGTGTCACCAACAACTGCATAATTAGACCATTGGCAAATAATTATGGATAGCTTTTAATTCTTTGAAAACAGTTGGGTGTAATTGAATGGCTAATAAAGCCATTTGATTAAAAAACCAATGAAGGTGGCATTTGAAAAGCTTCCAATTAAGTGCCAACGGTTTATGCTTTTTATATCCTTTAAATAGGTAACAGGACTTATAAAAGAAATATGAACGTTTGAATTTAAAAGGAAAGAATAAAGAGCAATTAACTGTCATTATTTCTACGTAGAAAAAAGTGAGAGTGTGTGTGTGCCTGTGAGGAGTGCCCTGTGCCTGTGACTTGTGAGAATGATGGTGCTAGAGTGTGTGATTTTTTGTTTTGCAGGGCAAAAATGAATTTTATTAATAGGGCTTGGTGAGTGACCCAGCAGAAGAACAGATACAAGGCCTAAAGGAAAAAAACAAGCTAAAAACTCCTAAGACACTCCAAGAGGCCAGTGTGCGATAATGTGAAAATATCATAGAGTTGAGAGGTACGTGATTGGGAGCAAGAGTGTGTGCATGAGAATTCTGAGTGATTAGCAAAAACTAAAAACGTGAATTTGTTATTCATGTCGGTTCCTCATTTGGTAAAAAAAATATATTAACATTTAATGTAGAAATAAATCTGAAAGTGATAAATTGAAAGAGACAAGAGAGATTAAAAAAAATCTCATTGAAGTTTTTTAAAAAAATACTCTCATTGAAGATCGAGTAATTCCTAATGAAGCTCTCATTCAAAGATTTTTTTTTTCTTCTAATATTTATATATAGAATACTTTTAAATTATCACATTTATTCATTTATTTTTTTCTTATTTTTTTGCAATTTTAAATTTATTCATTCATTTATTTTTAAAAAATATTTTTTTTTGTATTCATTGCAACGGGTTACAAATAAAAAAAACAATAATTTAATTTGGCTTATATTTTAATTGTATTAAAGTAAATTGTAGATAGATCTTTTAAATTTCATTTTGCAATTATTTTATTTTTACTTTTTCTTTCTTTATTTTTTCCATTATTTTTAGTTATTACCCATTTTTTTATTAAATCAGAAAAAATTGAATGTTCACAATTATATTCTTTTCAAAATTAT
>PYAF01001630.1:1247748-1271107 GCA_007407185.1 Glycine tomentella | reverse complement strand
TTCAAATTTTTAAACCTGCGAATTTATGAGTATCTAGATTTAGATAAATGTATAGCACATCAAATGCAAATGTAAAACAATAAAATCTAAAATGTTCTACACAAGTGGGCTGCATCTCGCTTTATAGTCGTGGCATGGCATATTACTAGATATTATACACTCAAAAATTGTCCCATACAACACCAGAAGCGTCACAATTGTCTCAAACATTGTTACCACCAAATTATGTTCTTACCGCCACAAGTGTTGTGTATGGAAAGCAAGTATGAGCTTAACAAATTGACTGCAAATTACTTAGATGCAAGGACAATTTAAGGCAGTAGACCAGATCAAGTTATTGCAATAACCCTTACCAACATTTGAGGTACCCTAAGGAAGCCGAGAGACAGAGAATATAAAACAACTGAGATTGTTGTTGCTGTAATTAAATTGTGTACAAGACGTTTGTCGTCTTTGCTGGGTACAAATGCCATTTTCAGTGTATTTGTCAGGTCAAAGAGCCTATAGGAAATCTGCGAAGAATTTAAAATCAGAATCAATCAACATAAAAAAAAACTCAATCCAACCTATAGGAAATCTGCGAAGATATAGGAAATCTGTGAAGAATTTAAAATCAGAATCAATCAACATAAAAAAAACTCAATCCAACTTGTGCTTTTAACTTACTGCAACATATATGGAAGTAGTAAGCATGAAGTTCAACATTGGGTAGTCTGGGATCAGGGAAAGCAACAATTTGGGTTGCCCGTCTGGAACACCTGACCTAAAATCAGCCAACATAAATATATTCTGATAAATAACAAAAATAATTACACATGTAAACAAGTTGCATCAAGCATGAAAGAAAGTAATTGGACACAAATGTATGTTAAGCATTTTACCATTTTGACATACATAAGACTGTAAGAATAAAAATTTAGAACTGAAAAGCTAGGAATTTTAGTAAAATCTTTCACCCCTCAAGGATGAGGTAATCATCAACAGTTTAAATCATCATTTCCCCCATTTCTAGTGCAAAGCATACTCCTTGTTAAGTTAGATGATCAACATTGAGTGTAACCAGACAAACATATAAATGAATCCAGGCATCTATTCTACCATGCCAAACATGTGAAATACTAAATGCCCAAACATCTTGTATCCAGGCATCTCATGCCTAGGAATCTAATATGCTTGGGCAATTAACTACATGTGCACCAAACAACCCCTCAACTCATTAGGACAAATATGTGATATCTGGTAAAGCATCAATAAATGCTAAAAGCAGGACATCAGCTTCAGAGTACCTTAACCAGATATGGATCTGGGAGATGTAAGTCTCCAGTGTAATCTTCCCAAGCCATCTAGAAGAAAGTTGAAACATTGTAAAATTAGTTAATGAATTACCAGCCTTAAAAGAAAGTGAAGAAAGTTCAATTTGACAGCATTTAGCAATAAATTAGCTCATTAAATAAGAAGGCATGTCCATAAGTGTGAAAGAGAAGGGAACAAAAGAGAGATGAATAAAAGATTCTACTTCTACAAAGACAACTTACGCAAAAAGGGTCAGGGTATAGCTACGAAAACTTTGTGTAACATTCCGCAAGCATATGTAAACCCTGTCAAATAAAAATGTCATGTTAATAACTAAAAAGTCTTGAATATCTCTCCTCATCAGGCCCCTGCTCCCAGAAAAAATATTAAGGAAAGATGGACATACGTTATGGGAATCCATGAGGTATAAGGATGGTATTTATTGTATGTGATCTTGTCCAGCTTGTATATATGCTCAAACCATGAATAACCCACCTAGAAATTAACTCAAATGATCAGGGTAATAAAATAAAACAAAGCAAGGTATACAAATATGATGACATTAAAAAATATAATACCAATGAACATATCAGAACAACAGTTGTTTTGATTGATATTCTGCGCTTGATTTCTGCTTCCTCCAATTTTTCCATCCATTGTTCAACCTTATAATAGCATGTGACAGACAATAAGGTACTCAACTCAGGAAAATGAAAGCAAAGAAAAGAGGAGACAGAAATCAGAGATATTTTCCTGCTTCAGAATTGTCACTCAATCAAAGAGAGGATGGATCTAAGTGTTAGACATATTTCAAAAACATAAAATGAGAAACTTACAGTTGGATGATAATAAGCATAAATCATTCCAATTATCCATATGTAGCGATCAAGCCCTGAACGAAAATGCCATTCATGCAAGCGAGAAATATGTGATTTGGCAGGATTCGGGTCAGTATAACCTGCAAGTTTGAAGAACCCTTCCAGTTAGCATGAGCTGCTGCGATTTCAGTGAAGTCAAATATCATAAATGTTACTAACCGAGAAAGAAAGTAAATGGACTCCAAACCCATTCAAAGACTCCAGGTATCTCCCATACTAAGATAACAACCAAGAAGCAAGCAATGATTTTTACAGCAATGACTGACCCAATCTCATTGTACTTGTGGAGAATACCAAGTGCCCCATAAACCATAAGAGTGAAAAGAGTGTGCATGGGGCAGATGTAGTATAACATGTAACTGTTGTTAAGTACAATACAACTGAACACCACAAAGAAATTAAGCCGCCACATCATCTGCTTAACCAATATGTTGCAGTTAGTACAGACCAAATATTAAAAAGTCAGCTTTTATAGTTCAAGGAAATTGCATACCTGAGCAAATCTTGCTAGACTAAAATCTTTTCGAACATAATAATATGAGAAGTTCCCAAATCCAGTCATCCATACATATGCAGCAATGAACAAACGGATTGCATTGTAGATTTCAGATGCAGCAAAGTAATGGTACATCAAAAACAAAACCTGTCACAGATGTCAAATTATTAAAATATGGAATATTAAAATTTGAAGAATTTATAACATTAAATGTAAGTAAAGAAAGAGATGAATAATCAGATCTGATGAAAAAATCTAGAACAAACTGAATTGCACTCCCTTAATATTAAATGTATTAATTTCAGGGGGTCTGAACTTGCATAATTCCGAAGTTGCACAGAAGGTTTTTCCATCATAAATGATAAGAGAATAAAATACTTCAGTAATATCAACAAAAAAAGTGATCAACCTGCATCCAGCCTTTCCATTCTTCAGTCTGGTGTCTATTCAAGTAAAGGATGGATTTCCCAGACAATGGTGACTTGTCATGATGTATCTTAAAGGAAGTCATTGCTGAAACTATGATGAGGAGAAAATAGAGAAACAGGAAAAGATCCCTATTGTAACTCTGCAAAAACAGATGATTGTTGACAAAATATTATATCACTTATTCATAGGTGACTTGTCATGATGTATGTTAAAGCAAGCAATGGCTTCAGAAACAAAAAGAAATATGAAGTGCCACAAAAGATGTAGTTTTGTTGAAACAATAAGAAGGTAACAGCTTGGTTAAAGCTAAAAAGCCAATGCCAATATGCAGAAATATTTGGTTGCTGAGCTGACTTTCCAATCACAAAATCATGAAATAGTGCTCAGCAAGAAATGAAACACAAAAAAGAAATATCCTGATGAAGTCATGAACCTTTTTGGATGAGGCAAAGAAATCAGTACGGTCGCACAAATAAAAGTAAGCCATGATGAGACCAAATTCAGACCTATCACAGAGAAAGAGCAGAGGAAATGAAAAAGAATTAGTTTGATCCACATAAAAATAATTTTCTCATTTCATACAATTTACTTACATCGCTCTAAGTGTCAAACGGTTCTCAAGAAGGAAATACTCATCCATCAAAAGGAATCTGAAGAAATCATGAAAAAGCCAAGCACGTAAGTCTTAAGTTTAAGCAAAGACAGAAATAACAAATTACAGAACCATAATTTGAGCAAGCAAAACCAGAGCAGGATGAATTACAAACCGGATAATTGACGGTGAGGCAGTTAAGCTCCGCACCTTTGGGGATCCTGACTGTAAAGCTCCTCCCTCCAATAAAACTGCCCTGTCTTCGTCTTTAACAGCATCACTTCCCATTTCAACTAAGTTGATGTCCGATTGCCTACTAAACAAGAACAACTTCCGTAAGAAATCATGGCGACAACTTCTTAATGAACTTCCATTCTTACACATCGGGATAACAAAATAACATTTCTGGAAGAACCATCAAACTATAACTCTCTCTCCCAAAAGACTTAACTCTAGCACTTAATTAGCTCATTTATAATCGGATTATGAAACTCCATTCAAAAATATTAATATTGCGGGAAAAAAAAGGAAAACAAAAGTTTCATAACGGTAGCGATCATAATTCATAACTATAAAAGCCAACTATTGCGAAATATATATATATATATATATATATATATATATATATATATATGTTTACTAAATTATGGCCAACTACTTAACTCAACACCTCAACAAATAACACAGCAATCATTTCAATATCTCAAAATTCGCAGACGCTACGTTCCCAAAAATTACAAACATTCTACCAAAATCGCAACTAAAAGCTAACACCGCGAAAGAGTAATCAATCAATCGAACTTACGCTCTGGACGGGACATAGTTTTTCCGGTACTCCAACATCTCCGAATATAGCCATGCCACAACGACCGGAATGATCCCGAGCAGGAATGAGACCTGCACGCATCACAAACCGAAAAAACAGTTACTCGTTCGAAGCAAAATCACAAACGCGTCAAATTCCAAAGCTACTGGCGGCAAAAAATTAGCACAAATCAGTTACTAGCGCCAAGCACAAGCACAAACACAAACACAAACACATCACATCAAATTCCACGCTGGAATAAACAGAAGCGAGTAACTAGCGGCGAACAAACACGAATCGGTGCAAGATCTGAGGGAGCTCGAAGATTTCGGCGAAATACGTACCTGACCGGGAGTAACAGGACTGAGGAGAAGCATTTCGGAAAATCGAAAAAGGAAGAAGAATCACAGCGCAGTTCCGAATTCCGATTCACCGGGAATTACAGGAACTGGAGCGGCATTCGAAGAAGAGAGCGATTCGACGATGATCCACCACCGGATCTGGTGGAGAAGAATGGCGATTCCTAATTTTGAGGAAATGAAAGTGAGAATGAAGAGAATTTTGAGGAAGCAAAATGCTACATATGGTGGTGTTCGTAAATACAAGCAGAGTGCTGTAAGTGACGGTAGGTGATACGATTAGAACTCACTGCGCCTGTGTTGAAGAAGATGAAAATAATAAAGTGTCCCAGCAGAGAGAAACAAAAGTCATAAAATTCTCATTAATTATTTCTTTTTTTGAGGAACTCTTTAATTATTTTCATTAATTCTTTCTTTTCATTTTTTATGAAATACTATAAATAATGAAAATGCCCTTTGCTCTTACTGTTAATTTCTTATTTACGTGATTACGAGCTGTGCTTTCAACGTGTGACTGTGTGAGATGATCTAATACAGGTGGATGACGCGGCGACGGTGTTTTCTTTAAAATAAAAAAAATTACAGTAAAAAATTTAATTTAAAATTAAATTAAATTATTTTATAATTTAACTCATTAAAATTAATTAAAATACTTTTTTATCTTACACATAACCTGAAGTGACCTGCGAAATTGCACCTCAGAAAAGATAAAATAAAATAGACAGAAATTTTGACTTGTGTTTTTTTGTTTACTCTCAGGATTGTGCACTTGTGCTGCTAGAAAAAGTAGTACATGTAGGTGACGACCGACACAATTCAATTTATTTTTTAATTTGAATTCAAGTCGTATTTGACAATGGATGGAGTTCCAAATTCCAATATCTCCCCCTAATATTATAGAGTTGATGACTTTATATGACAGAGTATGGAGTGAAAGTATGGAGGTTATTTTAGTCATTTCAGTGACGCTCGATAGTGCCACTACACCTGTCCAATTGTGAAGACTCAAGAGAATTCAAGTTCAAGGGAAATGGAAGAAGGTGTCCCATTCCCATATATGCTTCACCGACACGAGTATGCCTAACCTAACCTTTTGCTGTCCAATTCACCTCGCGTTCAACTACTCGTCGCCATCCCCACAAATTATTTTGTGGGTGTTTGATTCTAAATATAATATTGTATTTTGAGGAATTATATTTTTTAGAAATATTATGTTTTTTTAAAAGGAAGAAATATTGTGTTTAAGAATAATATTTTATAAATATATTTGATGGGTATTTAGTATTTTTTTATTAAAAATAAAAGCTTTTAGCTAAAATTTGAAAAATAAAAGTGGAAAAAATATAGAAAAAAAAGTGGAAATACGTAACTATTGTAGAAAATATATTTATTTTATTTTCATGAGAGTAAAAAATATATATAAATATTTACTGTTTTTAAAAATCAACAATACATATAAATGTTTGTTCAAACCTTGTTAGATGGAAAGATGATATTTTTCAATTTTATTTTTCATACCTTGATACAACATAATGACAATTATTTCAGTTTTCTTTTCTCATGAAAAAATTGTTTTTAAAATTGTTGTAAGTGTTTCATTGAATTTAAACTAAAAAATATTGAATTTAACATATTTTAAGTTTTTTTTTAAAATTTAATTCTACCGTAGAACTACAAGGGTGAACAAGTCTAATTTTAAAAGACTTGTAGTTCTTACCCTAATTGGCTAATTCTGGAACTCCATATCTCTCTGTTTGATTCTCTTTCTGCTTTGACCCTGCCTGCCACTTAGATTTGGACGAACGAATAAAGACTTGAGCATGAAAAATAAGGGGCAAAGGTAGAATAATGGGCAACAAATGGCAGTGAACATAACAGCCAATCGGTTGATTTCATTTGGGTATAGTGGTCTTCTATCTGAACCGTACCGCACTTATGAATGAGTTTTTCCTTTATGGCATGCAAGCCTTTTTCTTACGGCACCTTGTAAAGATTCTAAAAAAAAACATGTAAAAGACTTTCTCAAGTTCAACCCCTCCTCCCGTGGGAGCTACTTCGTTACGGGCCAATAAGTAGGAACACAGTTCCCCCATACTGCAGGCACAAAGCATTGTAAATCGCTAGGGCATTGCGTCAGACCATCACCCCAGCCAAATTCAGCATCAATCGACCCTGAAGTTGAGACTCATCAAGGCAAAATTTAAAAAACATGTCTTGCACACATTTTTCCGTTCGTATAGATCCAATATATCATCATGGACACAACGAGGAATTCACTTTCTGAGTGCCTCAGAAATGTGGTACTCTAGCCGAACCAGCGGTCACAAACCCATAGACAAGAAGCACTCAACATGTAATATAGAAACAAATGAGTATAATAATACGATTGTTATATAAAAAACATTATGTAAACGCAGAAGAAATCTACCAACAGATACAGTAATACATAACATAAGATCTACCAAGATGCAAAGCCCTTTTAAGAAAACATTCAAGTCTTAATAAATTTGTTCCACCAAATGTTTTAATCTATTGACTACGCACCAAACATGAAAGTAATAAGCCTAAATAATGTCACACCATAATGATACAAGAGAGAATGAAACAATTCCCTGAAATGTTTTTAAAGGGCAAAGGGAGATAATTTGACCTATGGTTGACTAGTTTGAGTCCTTCAGCAAAGAATGGACCCAGTTCTACCTCTTAGAGGGTCTCTCATCATCTTCGCCGCTATCGTCATCATCTGAATCATCTTTATCTGACCTCTTTCTTTTTGGTGGAGGCTCAGCCTTCTCACCATCCTCATCATCAACGTCTTCTTCCTCCTCGCCATTCTCCTCTGGTTCAAAATCACTAGATGCTTCCTCCTCCTCAGCAGTGCCTAAAGGGCGGATAAGGTACTCTGTTCCCAAATCCGCCTACAAGTTTTATGTGTCATACTCAAAGTAATTCAAACGCAGGAAGACATGGCAAAATAGAAAATTATATTTATAAATGATTTGACAAAAAGCATGGAGCAACACAATAGATACAGACAACTAGAATTTATTTCACATATCTTCATTTTCATGTTGACTTGAGGATGAAATGTGACATGAAAGGCTGAAACATGTTCTTTAGTTCTTCTAGCAGAAATTTGATTTTATTACGTAGATTCTCCACAACCCCCTACCCCCATAAAAAACCATAAAGCCTAAATTTGTAAAAATAAATAAAGTTATCCAAAGTAACAACTCTAATAAAAGACCCGGTACTTTATACCATATGCATATTCCTAGTGAACAGGTATTCATTGTTTCCCTCATATAGTTGCCATCAATAAGACAACAAGAACAAATTCGCAAGCATATCAAAATATGAACCAAGGAATTACGAAAGATCTAACAACATCGTGTACTTGAGGAATTGAACAATTTAATGATATTAATATATTGTTATTATACATAAAATAGAGTAAATTTTCATGGATGTCTAAAATTAAATTCGAGATACAAATCTCCACCTTTTTTACAATCAATACTAACCTTACAAATGCACGTAATTCTGAAACAAGGGAAAAGGACATGGCAGCAGGGAGAGGATTTAGGCCCCTCGCCCCCCCTCCCATCCCAAAAGGAATTAGGAAGAAAAATGAAAAATAAAACGCAAAGTCTTGTCAAGAGGTTCCATAAGCTATTGTTTTAAAAAAAAAATTAAGACAAAAAAATTGAGAATTTTTTTAAAAACTAAAAAGGTACCATAAGCAATTGTTCTAAAAAAAATTAAGAAAATATTGAGAAACATGCCAGGTCTTAACAAATAACCGGTATATGATTAAATGAACGAGTTAGTGAAGACTCTCCAGGTTCTAGGCCCTGGCTTGAAACAGAAAAATAAATTAAAGAAGGCAAACGAATCAAGTAAAAATTAACACAACAGATAACAAAAAATCCAGAATCGAGTTTCGCATCCAAAACAATAACAATTTCAGGAAATTAGGGTTTAAAAAAAAAGTAAATCAGAGATAACTACCTCTTCCCCTTGCTCCTCCTCATCCTCCTCGTCTTCATCTTCGTCGTCGTCATCGTTATCGTCGTCGTCAGGCTCACCACCGCGCTGGACATCACCTTCTTCTTCTTCGTCTTCGTCGTCGTCGTCGTCACCGCCGTCGGGAGCATCATCTTCATCGTCGTCTTCCTCATCTTCATTGTCGTCGTCGTCGTCATCGTCGTCGTCGTCGTCGTCGTCTTCATCGTCTTCTCCGTCGTCTACTACTTCATCCTCAGACTCGTATTCTTCGTCCTCCTCCTCATCAACCAAGACCGTGACCTCGTTTTCCTCCACATGCTGGCTCAATTCCTTTCTGGCCTTCATCTTCAAATCCAGAAACCAAAGAACGTTACGTTCTCCACGGGATTTCGAAACTCGTTGTTCCGCAAACAAACGGAGAAAAAAAAAATCGATCGAAAACCGAGCACGCGAGAATGGAGAAAACAGCCAAGTTACCAGCCTCTTCCCTTCGCTTCCCCCCAGTTGTTCTGCAGCGCTGATCCTGGCCGTTCAAAATCGATTTCACGAGGATCGATGACATGGCACTCGATTGGACGGTCCATGTAAAAGCATTTGAGTTTCAGCAGAGATAGTGTGATTTCGCCTTGCGGCGCTCGCTACTCCTATTTTCACAGTCACACGTGTGTCACGTGCTACTCCGGGGCTAGGGTTTTCTTTCCGGATCATTCATTATTCGGATTTCGGATTCCTACCCGTACCCATACTTGTTCAAATTTTAATTATATTTTAGCTTAATTACTTTTTAATTAAAAAAGCTTAATTACATTATTAGTTTTTTTTATTATTGTTCTTTGTTAAAACTGGTCCTTCTATGTTTTTTGAAAATTTAATTTTCACTATTTTAATTATATGATTTTTATTTATAAATTTTAATTATAGATTTTGGTTTCATGTTAACTTAATACCGTATTTGATATTTAATGAAAATTTTGGTGACAGTTTTTTATAAAAAAAAAAAAGCTAGTGTCAGTACTTTATTACGCTGTTACATCATGCATGACGCTTTATTGCAATTTTACATCAATATTTTTATTAAATATAGATAGAACAAAACTGTGCAATTAAAATACCATGGAATAAAAAATTTATTAAATCAATAAATAAAAAATACTAGATTCACAAAATGATTATAATAAGAAACATATAAGTACAATTAAGTATTTATTTTTTTCTTCTATAGTTTATTCTAGTGATTTTAAAAATGTCAATAATTATAATTTAATTTTCAAATGAATAGTGATAATTTTTAAACACTCAAAAATCATCATATGAAATTTTTATCTTCTAATCACTACTTAATAGAATAATTATAATAACAAAGATCTAAATTTTAAGAATAAAATATTGTGTCATGTCATTTACAAAATTTTGACCAACCATTTTAAATCTTTAATTCACATGCAAATGTGTCTTATTGGAGTAATCAACTTTTATAGAGGGAGTTTAATTTTGGATAATGTTTTCATTATTTCAAAAATCATTCACCACATCAAATATAAGTGAAGGAAAAAAATTGGTGAAATGACACTCAAAATTGACATCAACAAGACTTTTGACATGATGAAATGACACTCAAAATATATAATAAATATAATAACAAATAATTTCAACTATCAAATGTTTTATTTATATCATTGTATAACTAATAATAGAATATTTATTAACTCAAATAATTAGTAAATAAAAACAAAAACAAGTGATATTATAAATTTATGAATAAAAATATATACATACCTATAAGTTTCGTTTCGATCAATTTTTAAAATCAAATTCGAAATCCGATTTGGTCCAATAAATAATTTCAATTTTTTAATTTTTTTTTATCTATTCAATTTTCAATTTTTTTGATCTATTTTTTTTTTATTAACATTGAATTAGATCAGCTTATGAACATTCCTATTCATTTAACTCAAGTTAAAAGAAGAAATTACACTTTTCAATGCAAGAACATAGAAGTAATAAGACACTTATTTTGGAATGAGCCTACTTTTAAGGTTAGTGAACTTTAAAACAAAACACACATAAAGCTCATATATTATGAGAGATTCACTTACTTAAAGAGTTACTTTTTATCTTTATCATTCATTTTTTTAAAATCTAATAATTATAATAATTAATTAATCTTAATCATTAGATTAAAAAAATGTATAATAATAAATAATTTTTTTATAATTAATGTTGGAGTGAATCATATATATACTCTTATCCTTACTACTTAATTCAATTGTACAACTGAATTGTTTGTTAACGGGAATAATTTATTACATAAAGAAGTGTAATTATTATCTATTAAGTTTGTAAGAGTAGTTTAATATTTTATTGTTTAAATGATTTTTTTTTAATTTAATTATATATTTTATTTTCTCTACCTTAAATCTATACTTTAATCTGTATGATTAATTTAGAAAAACTTTAATTGCAATTTCCACGTATATCGTGAAACTGAAAACTCAAGAGAGACTTGTCATGTTCTCGTAATTCATGGAAGGTAGAAGTCCTTATCAGTTATCACACAGCTGAGCACCATTTTTGCTTAATAATTGCATATTAGTATATCACATCATCGATCATCCCAATCCACATTTTCGCTGTTAGTGCTAGAAGCTGATCAGACATCTTTTATCTTTATGAACTGTGAAAGAACGATTGATACTTTCAGACAGAACATAAGAAAATACAAAGGATTTGATAGTTTCGTGTGTACAGAAAACGCATCATGCATGCATGAGAAATAATGAAGTACAAGGAAGGAAAGAAAGTAAGGAACGTTAACCCGCTATTTGCCACCATTCCATTTTTGCATGCATCCTCCGTATGGCTATATGCTTGTGATTTATGCAACTATCTAATTCTAACTGTTCTTTCTGTTTAAAAAGGGTGCCGAAACGTTGTGTATATATTAAAAATGTTATTTACCCCCAAAAAAAGCAAAAACGTAATGACACTTCATGGTTGGTAGTGGACTGGAGCATCACAAAACAAGAATGATATATAACAGAATTCATTTTTTTTAACCTTATTGATACAAGAATATTTATCAGATTTATTGGAGATTAATCTGCATTGAAAAAATCTGTCTCATTATCTATAATGGGATTTTCTCCTTCTAACATGTTTTTTTTTCATCCATAATACTCTAGAATTTGAGATTTCGTTTAAGAGAACCTAATCTAGTATCATTTGACCTAATAACTTCTTGTTAACTAGATTCAATTTAATAGATATTCGAAAATTAATTATTTATAGGATATAAGGACTTTACTTTTTTTTTAAAAGAGAAATAAGGGTTTTTCTAATGGGTAAATAGTCATTTTCGACCATGAGTGTAGAGCACTGACACATTAGTCCTTAAAAGATGTAAATTCAAAATTTTGTCCCCAAAAGTGTAAAAAGTGCGACAAATTCATCCTTCCGTTAACTTTTATCTGTTACCGTTAATGAAAGTGCCTACGTGGTACATAGGGACGAAAATATCACAAAATATCAGTAAGTTATCATTGGACTAAAATGGCTACTGACTAGATTTTAAACGAAAATGTCAGTAAGTTATCATTGGACTAAAATGTCAGTAATTTTCTATTGGACCTAAATGTCAGTAAGTTATCATTGGACCAAAATGTCACTAATTTTCAATTGGATAAAAATGTCAGTAATTTTTCATTGGATCAAAATGTCAGTAATTTTTCATTGGCGAAGAAGGTCAGTAAATTTTCATTGGACCAAAATGTCATTAAGGGTAAATTTTTTCTCTTTTTTTTTATCATTACAACCATAATACTAACAATACAATAATCACTTAAAAAATAGAAAAACAAGCATAAATTAAAAGAAACATAATAATAACCATAATATTAATTAATAACCATAATTTGTCTATCACAATATAAGTTATCCAAAATAAATATTCTACCAGTGTGTCGAAATAAACATTGTAACACTGTATTAATCATTACAAATTTATCCAAATTATAATAATTAGTTACAATATATTATAAATAAAAGACAACAATATCTCATATTTCAGTTTTTTGAATTTTGGTGGTAGGACAATAATAATTAATCACAATCTATTGATATGCTTGTCTTTTCAAATAAACATTGTAACAATGTATTAATCATTACAAATTTATCCAAGTTATAATAATTAGTCACAATCTACCAGGATTATCTCGCCACCAAGATTAGAAGAAGTGAAATATGAGATATTGTTGTCTTTTATTTATAATATATTGTGACTAATTATTATAATTTGGATAAATTTGTAATGATTAATACATTGTTACAATGTTTATTTTGGATAATTTTTATTGTGACAGACAAATTATGGTTATTAATCAATTATTATACTTGTAACGATAAAAAAAGAGAAAATATTTATCTTTAATGACATTTTGAT
This sequence comes from Glycine tomentella, assembly GCA_007407185.1. Classification (NCBI taxonomy): domain Eukaryota; kingdom Viridiplantae; phylum Streptophyta; class Magnoliopsida; order Fabales; family Fabaceae; genus Glycine; species Glycine tomentella. The sequence continues at coordinate 1,257,809 of PYAF01001630.1, read as the reverse complement.
CCAATGAAAACATACTGACATTTTTCACTAAAATAAATTAGTGACATTTTGGTCCAATAAAAAATTACTGACATTTTAGTCCAATGGTAACTTATTGATATTTTCATCCAAAATCTAGTTAGCAGTCATGTTGGCAATCATTTTATGACAGTTTCGTCCTTCTGTGTCACATAGGCACTTTCATTAACGGTAACAGGTAAAAGTTAACGGAAGGATGAATTTGTCGTACTTTTTATACTTTTGGGGATAAAAATTTAAATTTTCATATCTCAAGAACGAATTTGTTAGCGCTCTACATATTCAGGGACGAAAATAACTATTTACCCTTTTTTAATTGAATAAATGTAGGTTTAGGCATGAGTAATTAATTACTCATAGAACTTTGTAACTGTAAATATTAAATACCACCCAACTTTATTCGTACCTGCCTTAAAAAAAACATTATTCGTACCTACCCTTGTATATTTATTATATCTTATAACTTTTTTTTAAGTTAAAAAATATTTGTAATACTTTATAATTAAATTTTATTTTTTTACTATTTTCTTAGTTCAAGTTACATTTGTTTCATTTAATTTAATTACTATTTATTTATTTTTCATCATTAATATTTGACCTAAATATATTTTAATTCTTATAAAATGAGTAAATTTTGATTTTGATCTTTTGTATTTTTTCTTCTTCTTTGGTTTTCATCACTAAAAAAGTGAGATAATTGTTCATAACAAACAGCAGTCCTCTTTTTGTTTTATATATTTTTAAATTTCACCTTTTTTATATATAAAACAACAAAAATTCCATACATATTTAAAACAGTTTATGTAAAAAAAAATACACCAAAACAAAAGTAAAACAGTTTATGTATCTTTCTAATTAAATCCTATTAAATGTTTGAATAAATATTTTATTTTTTATAAAAAAAAATTATGGTTGAAAGCTGGATATCATTAACTCAAAGTATGATAATTTATATTAGATAAACAGATCGAGATCAACCTGATGAGGTGATTCCTCAGTCCAATATATATTTTCCCGGATAAATAAAGGCCAAATTGGCAATTGCATCTGTTACCTTAATGCAACCATGTATTTGTGCTTTAACACTTTCCTTTCTAAAATAATTACTAATATTAATACTATATTACTACTTGCATCTCATAGAGATAGAGTACGAGCCAATAATTAATTGCATGCTAATACAGCCGCAAATTAACATCACAAACAATTTTAATTAAAGACCTTCTTTGACCTTCTTTTGTGCATATAAATAATTAAGATATATATAGTGGAAGAAAAAGACCAAACAGTGAATTTGGGTAATCTAAATTAAAGATTATTTTAAAATAAAAAGGTAAAGTCATAATTGTTAATTAAAATTAATAAAAAAATACACATAAATATATAAAATATTTAAGTCATTAAAAATTATTTTTCAATTAATAATTATAATTTATATGTTTCTAAAATGCATTCAAATTTGATGGACATCTACTTTATTTTCAAACAAATTAGTTTAGGAAGATCTTTTGTCGTAAGTCATGATTGAATTTGCAATTTTAACCGCAACATTTGCAATTTTAACCGCAACAAATTAAAAATTTGTCAAGCAGCCAACATATAACGGTGGATATTTAAGCACAGAAAGCAAGCTGGAATGGAGACAACAATTTTATAAGATGATAGTTGTACACTTTATTTTACTTAAAAGTTATATTGTTGTCATTCTTATAAAATAAAATAAAAAAAGTTGGTTTGAAAAAACCACCATGTATGTGGAAAATTGCGTACATCTAACATTCTTCTTACATATATACATCTACATTTAAATAGGAAAAAGGTTAGGTCCACTACATCTGCTCCTAACTATAAAAAGGCCTAGCAGAATTCCATTCAGTGGAATCTAGCTACTACCAAAACTAATCTCTTTCAATAATCAACAAAAATGGCAAACTTGAAGCCTCTAATTCTCTTCTTTTATCTCCTAGCCATTGTTGTTATGATTTCAATACCATCAAGCCACTGCAGCAGAACCTTGCTTCCAGAAAACGAAAACCTGATAGAGAACACTTGCAAGAAAACTCCCAACTACAACGTTTGCCTTCAGTCTCTGAAGGCAAGCCCTGGGAGCTCCAGTGCTGACGTCACAGGTCTGGCTCAAATCATGGTCAAAGAGATGAAGGCGAAAGCAAACGATGCATTGAAAAGAATCCATGAGTTGCAGAGGGTGGGAGGATTAGGGCCTAAGCAAAGAAGAGCCTTGAGTTCTTGTGCTGATAAATACAAAGCGGTTTTAATTGCTGATGTTCCACAAGCCACTGAGGCTCTGCAGAAAGGGGACCCCAAGTTTGCTGAAGATGGGGCTAATGATGCTGCTAATGAGGCTACTTATTGTGAGAGTGATTTCTCTGCAGCAGGGTATTCCCCACTCGCCAAACTGAACAGTGCTATGCATGATGTTGCTGCTGTTACTGCCGCTATTGTTAGATTGTTGCTCTAATTCTAGTTTTCTATGCTTTATTGTTAGATTGTTGTTCTAATTCTAGTTTTCTATGCTTAATTGTACTGTTAACTGTAATGTGAAAATACTATCTATTTTAAAGCTTTTTATAAAATGTTATTATATGTAATAAAATCCAACCCTCTCGTGATTCTCACGAGTTTCCCAGATATCTAATTTGCATTGAGACAAGTATCATAGTTGCTCTTTACTTTGTGATTTTCATGTGAAGATTTTGATATTTTCATTTCCTTTTGCTTAAAAGGTTTCAAGAATCTGTTTGCAATCACAACTGCACAGTTACGCAACATAATGATATTTGGAGTCTCTATGATCACATTATCATTGCAATTATGGTCACATCAACTACGTTGGATTGTAATTTTTCATAATATCAAGAATTGTACGTGATGCAATCACAAATGTGACAGTGGTAATTTTTTTTCTCTCTCTGTTTTCTACAACTATTTTTTTTAAGGAACAAATATATCGAAGACATAGTTAAACGCCAAATAAGAACGCCTCTCCAATAAATAAATAAATTGAACCTTGATTTGTTATGCTACAAGATACCTAAAAGACCCAACCCCGTTTTGTAAGAGAAACCTTAAACATGATATTGACGTATTATAAGAGAAAGACACGTAGCTGCATTTTGGCAAGAAATTTATCCTTTTTTTTTTTTTTTGTTAACAAAAATATGGAGAGAGTCATATGTATATGTATATCCTTTTTTCAATTATTGGGAATTGCGGATAGGCATAAGCCGCATATCTGATATCTTGTTCTTGTCTTTGCTTTTTCCCTTCCCCCCTCACTAATGCCTGTCTTATTCTTCTTTAGTAATGGTAGTGGGGTAGAAAGAAGTGATAAGGATAAGTGAACCAAATTAATCTGTGGTCTGGCTTGTCCTTTTCTGGTGATTATTACTGTTTTAGGCTGGTTGGAGAGATTATGTTCAATATCTAAGCACGACTCTTCATTATAGCATCTATTGGGCAGAGTGATCACTTGGTCATTGTAAAGAGACACGAGTACACGCTTGAAGAAGCTTTCACACTGGCCTTCTAGTTATGTGGCCTCCCCCCCTTTTTATTGTCGTCTTTTTTAATGTTCAGCAGCATTTTTTTACTGCAAAACTTGCAATTTGTCAATTTTTATACGATTTACATTAGCCCTTAATTACCAATATGGTATTGAATGATTGAGAGATAATGATATTCTTGAATATATGGTAAGGGATTTAATCGTGTATATGGAAGAATGCTAAGGGAAATAAACTACTTAATATTTTTTCAACTTCGAAAAATAAGTCTCTAATTCTCAGTAAAAATATCTACGCACCGAGAAAATTTCACCATTAATCATATATGCAAGTCATAATATGATCGAATAAGATCCTTTATGAAAAAAAATTATTAAATAAGTCAGATAATTACATCAACTGAATATGATACATTATTAACTTAAAAATATATTCATTAACTTGAAAGTTTATAACATTTGTATAAATAAACTATTTTGAAATTTAAAATATAAACTAATTTAGTCAATAATTTAGTTCAACTTCACGTTGAAATAACTGAATTATTATAAAGTTGGCAGATTCAATGATTAAGTATATAGAAAAGGACTAATTTCCTTTAAAAAAAAGGACTAATTCATGAATGATCGAGGAAGTTGATAAATTTGAAGACTAAATTATACCACACAATTTTTTTAGATTAATTTACTTAATATTATTTGGTTTATTATTTTTAAAAAATTCTGTGAAAATTATAAAAAAATAAGTTAAAAATATAAAACAAACAAAATATCACCTACAATTTTATACTTTTGATATAAGAGTAAAAATCCCTCTAACGGAATGGACTATAGTACATCGTTTGAATGCAAATTTGAGCCTAACATCTACTTTCTCATTGTTTTTATTTTTTATTTTTAAAAAACATTGGTTAATAATAAAAGATAAATAAAAATTTAAATTATACTGCACTATTTTTGTTTGAGAATTAAATATGCATTACACTTTAATTTAGTGTGAATGGATTTTTAAGGATAGTTTTTTTCTTCTCAATATAATTCTTAGCATTATTGGCAATTAGTTTTTATCAACTAGGGATTTTCAGAAGATGATACAATACTTTTGAGTTAAGTTTTAAAGTATACAATAAAGGTAAAAATTTCACATAATTTTTAATCGTATAAAGATATATATTCTTTCTATTTCTCTAGAAAACGGTACGATTAAAAAATAAATGCATGTTCTCTGTTCCGAAAGCGAGACTAAGCTGACCCACGACCATGATGAGTTTCGTGCACGACACAGCTTCTTAACTATAAAAGGTCTCAGCAATTTTCAGTTCTGAAAAGACATTGAGTGTTCCATCTATCCCTTCTTCATCTTCTACTTTTATCCAGGCTTACTACTTCCATTCTATCTCCCTACATACTCATTCAAACAGACATGAAAACAATGAAATCATTAGCTCTTATATTCTACAGTACTCTTGTTTTAGCTACGATTTCAGTTCCAGCAACTAACTCCAGAGTCATCCATCAAAAAAACAATGCCAATCTGATTGAAGAAACTTGCAAGCAGACACCCCATCACGACCTTTGCATCCAATACCTCTCCTCCGACCCTCGCAGCACCGATGCAGATGTCACAGGGCTGGCACTGATTATGGTCAACGTAATCAAAACCAAAGCAAACAATGCATTGGACAAAATCCACCAACTGCTTCAGAAAAACCCCGAAACTAGTCAAAAGGAACCACTGAGTTCGTGTGCCGATAGATACAAAGCAATTGTGGAAGCTGACGTGGCACAAGCCGTTGCGGCTCTGCAGAAAGGAGACCCCAAGTTCGCAGAAGATGGTGCGAATGATGCTGCTATTGAGGCCACCACTTGCGAGAACAGCTTCTCTGCTGGGAAATCGCCACTCACCAATCACAACAATGCCATGCACGATGTTGCAGCCACAACTGCAGCTATCGTTAGACAATTGCTCTAGTGATACTTTCTCCAACGGAACGGATGATGCAATTTAATTTTCATAATATCGCATTATAATTATATTTTCAATAAAAATGCTACTGTTATCTTAACAACATAAAATCTTGCTCTCTTGTTGGTCTCGTCTGTAATGGAAACACAACTGCTTTGGCCACTTCACAATTTTCATTTCTCACAGTCCCCTTTCCTCTGCTTTCCACGTTTCTTATTTTCATTTTTCTTCTTTAATTCTTGGAAAATAATTGACAGCGCATGGGATGTCATATGCCTCTGTCTTGTGCTTCTACTTTCTTCTAATGTATCATCAATTTAGCCTTTTAACTTTAACAAACATTTGTTAATCAGATCCTTCATATTTTGAAAAATGAAGTTTAATCCTGAATGAAGATATTGACATTTAAACTTACTCTTATTCAAGTTCTTCTTTTATAATTTAACTTAGCTTTTTTTGTATATCATATATAAAATTAATAAATAATACAGAATAAATCCAATGAACACAGTTATATTTTATTTTATTTATAAAAAATAAAAATCTCTATAATTATGATGACATAATTCAGTTAATTACTATCATGCCTTTTGCAATGTAGCATGTCAGAGCAATTATTTCCTTCTCGTAGCAGTGTGGAGCTCAAGGAATTAATGGCTTTAACAGGTGCTTATAAAAATTTAACTAAAGCTCCATTCAAGTAATCATTAATTAATTTTCACTCCCCATAGGATAACATAGTTCATTATAATGATCAATTAGCATGCCCCCACCATATTGCTTTTACATAGGGCAATATCAGCTTGACAACTGAATAGAATTATTATTTTTTTACTTAAAAAGCAAAGGCTAAGATTAGTTAATAGTTCGGCAGTTCCTACGAATCTGGGCGTTAGTTTGAGTTGGTGATGCCAAGCTTCCCATTTTCAACATAGAAAGTTTGAAGTCCTCAAAGAAAGCTAATGGGTTCTCCACGTAGTTTTGGACAATCTGTCGTGTTTGATCATTCCCATTCACAAGAGCCTGGTCTGATGGGAGCAATCCCTCCCCAGATAGAAGATTTACAAAATATTGATTATCAAACGTAGCAGGTGTAGCCAGGTCAAGATGTGCAACTGTGTCGGGTCCTGAGCACAACTGTTGCAATGATGCGATGAAATCAATGTTACTACTAGTCTGTTGTAAGCGCGAGCTAAATGTTCTGCACCGAGCTTTCCCTATAGTGTGCGCACCTGAAAAAAGGAGAGGGATGGGGAAAAAAATGCTGATCTTGTTTCTCAATGATGAAAAATAATTCTAAATTCTAATAGCTAAGGGGTGGCAAAATGGATGAATTGGATAAATCTTAATCCGTATCCAATCGGATCAAAATAATTCATTAATCCATTTTGATTCATTAAAAATTTACTTGTGGATGGATAAATGGATTGATTTGTCTCCCCTACTAATAGCATGTGAATAAGAAAGTGTAAAGATGATTAACCTGAAAGGGCAACCATATCTTTAAGTGTAAGGCCTACATTCTCGAACTTAGCTACGAGCACATCAACAGTGGAGTTTGGACCCGGGATGTTATTGTTTGCTGCATTCTTGCTAGCAGTAATGCCATCTTTCCTTCCCATTTGCACCTTCCAAATTGGACCTCCTGACTGTAGCTTAGCAGTTTAATATGATTCATGATAGCTAGAATAATGGAGAAAATAGCGTACGTACTTATCATGATTTCTGATTAGTTTAGTCGATAGTATAAAACATTTTACGTTACATTTTCGGTGCATAGAAATTAAATTCTAGAATAACTGAGAAACCATGAAGGCTGAGGCAGGAAGGCAACAATGACAAACCAGAAGAACTGAGTCTCTGGCAGCAGTTGCGAGTATGTCAGCACAAGAGACAGTCTGTGGACAGACTAGTTCTAGTTCGGATTTGATTTGGTCGATTACTTCGAATCCTCTGAGTGAATTCAAATTTGGACCCGCAGTTTTCTCACCAACAAAGTCCTGTGTGTCATCTAGCAAGACTGAAGCATCACAACCCTGAAATGTCAACAAAATATTACACCGTTAATGGGATTTATAGAACTTTTAAAAGATAGAGTAAATTATAATGACATCCTTAAGATTTGAGAGATTGCACAAATCTCTTTGTTCTTTTAACATTTACAATCACTTTTTCTTATAAGAGGACACGGTGTAATATTTTTTAAACAATTAAATGGCTAGTAAAATGTATGATGTTGTGCAATGTTTTTTCAAACAGTTAAGGAGTTAGTTGGTATAGAGATAGAAAAAAAGGAAAGATTTTGAGCAATTTCACAAAATTTCAAGAAATGTCAGTGTAATTTACTCTAAAAGATAACTTGTGGTGGAAAATTAAGAATGTCTTGCATTAACAAAGCAATCATGGAAATGTAGCCTAAGAAGTGAAGCTGCCATTCTTGAGTCTTGAGACACTCCCTGCTCCACCCAAGAGAAGATGATGGCCTCAGCTTCAGGGCAAGTGTATTGGTATATGTCAGTCCCTAATGGACAGCCACTACTATCATCACCATAGGCATCATTCAGGGTGGTTGCAAAGGCTGGAGTGAGCTTGAGTATAAGTAGACACAATAGTACTAATTGCATGGCTATTATATTTAGGGATAGTAGTAACTATTCTTAGTGTTACTACATATTTCTGAATAATAAGGTTTATTGGATTGGAATGTTTCACACTGCTCTTCTATATATAGGAACTTACCTGCAGTAGCAGAGTGTTGTGTGATTAAGTTGAAATGGGTCAGTGACGGTGTCAATGAGTAGTTGTTAAAAGAAACAGTCAATCATAAGAAGTGGTTAGTAGAGTTAGTATATCAACGTAATCAAAAGCAAAGCAAACAATGGCTTGGACAAGATCCACTAACCGCTTCAGTAAAGCCCTGAACCTGGTCAAAGGGAAAAACTGAGTTCGTGTGCTGGTAGATATCAATTCTGGAAGCTGACATGACACAATGCTATGCACGATATACTTAGACAATTGCTCTAGTTACTCAAACAAACAATATAATTTATATTTATAAAATATCATATTATTTTAGTAAACAAACAACATACAATATATAATTTATAATATGATATTATAAACATAAATTACATCGTTTGTTTGAGTAATTAGAGCAATCGTCTAATTATATCGTGCATAGCATTGTGTCACGTCAGCACACGAACTCAGTGATTAACTTGAGCGGCATCATCGGAATATAAAATCCTATACTCTTGTCATTATAAAAAAAAAAATCCTGCACTCTTTTTAGTCTCGTCTGCTTCGGAAACACACATTGTGAAGTTCACAATTCTTACAGCCCCCTCTCCTCGAATTTTTCTGTTTCTTATTTTCATTTTTATTGTTCAATTATAGAAAAAATAATTAACAGAGCATTGCTAGCTATGTGCTATATATGTTATGTGATATGCCTCAGTCTTTAACAACTCGTATTTGTTAAACAGATCCTTCATATTTTGAAAAAGCAGTTTAACTTGAATGAAGTTATTGACATTTTTTCCCGATACAATTATACAAAGTTATTGACATTTTAATACATCTATTCACACCCCTGATTATTTTTCAAACTTACTCTTGTTTAAGTTCTTTTATCATTTAAGTTAACTTTCTATATATACCACCACATATAAAATTAAAAAATGGCCACGAAAATAAATATAAAATTAAAAATAATAAAGAATAAATACAATGAACACCATACATGCATGATGCACTCACATCACCCAATAGCAAATCTCCTAAAAACTAGGAAACTGTCGACAGGAATTGTAGGATTGGAATTATCATGGATCATTCTGTTATCACAGAAAGGTGACACCTCAATACAAGAACACAAATACAACATTTAAATAGATGGTTCTAATTTCTAAATCAGAAATGTACACATTATGTTCTTGCTTTTCGTCATCTCTTTATTTTTAATTTTACTGAGTTTAGCATTACAATCCTTGTAAATTGATTCACCAATGTCTTTCATTCAATGAAGACCTTCGTATCATCATATAACTACAGCAAAGGAATGTTGTTGGTATAAGATGGTATGAACTATGAAGGTCTTCCCTACAGCAAAGAATTTCTATTCATTTCCACTATGAAGGACAAGTGTCTTTATGAGTTTATAACGGTAAATGTTCAACCATTCACATGTTAAGATCAATACTAGTTATTGCTAAAATCAAAAGTTGAATTGGCTAGTACCTAAACTTTTATTTTCTGTAAAAAAAAAAAACTTAATTTATATTTTATTTTATGTGAAGCAAAAAATAAACAAAACATTAATACTCTTATATTTCTTTCTCTTCCTTTTTTAGTCCATTAATTTTATTTAACTAAAAAGTTTTTTTTTACATGTTTGTATTTTTTATTATATTGTCAAAGTCACATTTAATATTTTAAAATAAACTATTTTTTCTCCATTTAATCTTCATAATATATTTATTAAACATAATATTCATTTATTAGACACTTTAATTAAAGATTTCATCATTCAAATTATTCTATCATAATTATAAA
>PYAF01001630.1:1232513-1247648 GCA_007407185.1 Glycine tomentella | reverse complement strand
ATTAATTTTATTTAACTAAAAAGTTTTTTTTTACATGTTTGTATTTTTTATTATATTGTCAAAGTCACATTTAATATTTTAAAATAAACTATTTTTTCTCCATTTAATCTTCATAATATATTTATTAAACATAATATTCATTTATTAGACACTTTAATTAAAGATTTCATCATTCAAATTATTCTATCATAATTATAAATTGTTTTAATAATTTCATGAGAATAAAAACAAATTAATTTTTTTATAAGGGTAAATTGAAAACATAAAATAAAAGTTAAGAGTGTGGGTAAATATATTGATTTTGAAGAAAAAAATAAAATTTAAATAAAAATATAGGGATGGATGTGAATAAGCGCAAAGAGGAGGGTTATTATAATAGTTTTTGAAATATTATAAGTTAAAATTTATTGATAATTACAAAAAGAGACAATTATTAAATATGATGATAGACTCAAAAAAATTATATTTTTTTAATAAATTTCAACTAGCAAGAAAGAATATATTTAAAAGAATGAATAACCACCTCACTTTTAACCCTTAGTCTTTGGAAAAGAAAGAGTGAACAACTTCACATTAATTCGTCTTAATATTGTTAATTAATCGTGGGTTAGAAAATTATGAGTAATACTAAATCTTCTTATTATATTCTCTTTACAAATCCTCCTAAGATCTTTCATTGTGAGTATTGAATAAAAATAAAAACATTTATTGTCTTAGAAATGTAAAACACAATTGAAACTTACGGAATAGGAGAATTGGCAAGAGGATGAAGTAATAAGATCTAAAGTTATTCAATTATTTTGATTTGCCGAAGCAACCTGCTAGAAATGATAAGGTTCGGCTATCAAATAAGTTAACATAATTAATGGATATAGGTTCGTCGTTTTCGTTCTGACGTTCAAAACTCATTTAGGGTGGTATGACCTCATTCAGTTTAAAGATGTTTGGTCCAATTTCTATATAGGGGACCCTTTTTGGTACTGGTAGTCTGGTAGCATCCCTTGCCAGGGGCAAACCTTGCTTTGAAACTTCGAGAAGCTTTCCTATTTTGTCTTTTTGTGATCCCAACCACAAGAAGTGAACACCCTGTAATAAAAAATGATTGGCTCTGGAAGACAGAGTGAATGTGAAGTCAAGAAAAATAAGAACTACAATATAATACTATTAAGTAATATAATCAAATGGTTTTAAGATTTAAAATGCACTCCATATTATAAAGAATTCTTAGAAGTCTCTTCTATTTGATTAGGACCACGACTGATAGGGAAAATATTCGAGCTAGTTGGAAATTGAAAGAATTTGAAAATTGTTGTTCAATGTAATATGCTATGTTTGTTATTAATAACAAGACAAATTAAATTGAAGCTATGCCAATTATGCTTGGTGTTAGTTAGTGTGTCTTTGTGCAAGGGATGATGACTCTGCCTTCTTATCTTTAAAAAGCAAGAAAGCTCTAACACATGTAATCATCAAGATCTTGTCTTTAATGAACGAAAAATCAGTAATGTCCCCTGCCCCCTCTTTCTATAATTCCCAAGGGAAAGAAAGGGTTTATTGAACTCAACAGCATCTCGAAGGATCTCTAATTTGTCATCTTACAGCCTACAGAAGAGTGTAAACACAACAGAATCTGTGAAACTGTTGGCGCTAAAAGCCAGCTGAAAACAAGATGTCCGTGATACAAGGAAGGATTTTTCCTTAACATCAAAGTGTAGACGCAATTGCAACAGCACTGGTAGCCCATGGTTACAAAAAGCAAACAACACACCTGTGAACAATTATTATATACTATATGAAATGACTCATAAATGCATTTTTTTTTATTGGTTTCTCATCTATATTCTCTTTCGGAGGTAATCTTGTTTAAGATACAATGAAATATTAAGTATTGACACTGCACATTTCTTTCAATAAGAATTGAACTTTAATTTGTTACATTGGGAAGGATTAGCCTCTTTTGCTAGACCCAACAAATGTTAGTACTCACAAATGCACATAAAAAGGATTAAAATATAGCAAATTAAAGGGGTCCAACAATTTTCCCTTTTGTCAATTGGTGGCAAACAAATCTCAATTTTTTAACTCACCAACGACCAACCTAACTTTAAATAGCAGCCAAGAAAGAAGCTTGGTCATTCATTCCCTTACCCGAGAAAATGAGGAGCAGCTCCCTCTTTGTGTCCTCTTTTCTACTCCATATTCTTCTTCTATCTTGCATTCTTTTCACACCAACTCATTCCTCTGATGGGGATGGGGATGGTGATGGTGATTTGGTAGACCAAATATGCAAAAAAACACCCTTTTATGACCTTTGCAGCTCCATCTTACACTCAAATCCCTTAGCCCCCAAAAGTGATCCAAAGGGTATGGCCCTCATAATGGTCAATGGAATTCTGGCAAATGCTACTGACACACTCAGTTATATTGAAGAGCTTATCAAGCAGACCTCAGATGAACAATTAGAGCAACAATTGGCTTTCTGTGCTGAGTCATACATCCCAGTTGTGAAGTACATTCTCCCACAAGCAGCTGATGCCATAAACCAAGGTCGATTTGGGTTTGCCAGTTACTGCATAGTTGATGCTCAGAAGGAAGTAAATGCTTGCGACAAGAAATTCTCGGGCTCAACTCAAGCACCCTTAAGTGATAGAAATGACATTATGCAGAAGCTGGTGGATGTGGCTGCTGCCATAGTTAAACTATTATTAAATGGCTGATTTGTTTTTCTCTCCCTCCTTTCCATCCTCATTTCTTGTAGAACTTAATAATTATTAGTGCCCTTATTCTTACTCAATAAATAAATGCTTTAGATGCTTCAGTTTGTACAAATAATTATATGATGTAATTCTGTGTACTCTAAAAATGCCCTGTATAAACCATACTTTTTTTCTTATAACCTTGCTGGTCTCACTTTTATGAGCCTCGTTCTCCTTTAAATCATAATTGATTGTTTTAGATTTATTCTGGAAAATTATCATTTTTTAATCAACTTTTGAAAAAAAAATAATTAAAAAATGATTACATTTTTTAAAACAATTTATACATGCGTTAAAAATCTGTTTCACCACAGCGTGAAAACCTACAAATTTAACATTCAAGTGAGTGGTTACTATTACTGACTCTCCAATTAAGTTAAATTAGACAACCTATGGCACCTAGGACTGGGAATATGCTTGTCTAGGATTTGACCATATACTTGGTTTATCATCGAGTTGTTGCCATACCATTGGATAAGATATTGAATCAGGACCAGCAAATATTATTGAATTGTTACACTCATCCATCCAAACTATATCTCGTTACCTTACGGAATGGAAACTGTTGCAGGTGTCCACTTCGTATGTAATGAAGATTGTTTTGTTTTGTCAACTTTTTCTTAATTTTCTTTGTCGGATCAGAGATAGAGAGAAAGTAGTCACATGTGAAATCACATGCCTAGCTACTCCTAAACATGCACAATACTCGGTAGAGTCTTATGGCATCTCAGCCGAAGCTTGCAAGAGCCACACACAACTAGCTATCTTGAAGTTGAAATTTATATATGCATTGTTTTGTTTTCATGGATGGAACTGAAATGGATTGACATGCACAAATATTATGTTTCTTCTTCCAAACGGAACGAAAAATTCATTATGCTTTCTCTTAATTGTACAGTAATTTTATTTAGTTTTATTATGTTTCACTCGTCATCGTCTAAATACAACTAATGTCACACGCCTAACTGTTTTTGTCTGAATAATGAGAATTTTCTCTCTTTCATAGGAGAAGTCCCTTTCTTTGGTTAAGTTCCGAATATTGTAAAATATAAAAACTACAATCCATGAGGGATGGAGAAACTATAGTTTTTTGGTTGTTTGTTTCGCTTCTCCGTTTTTTCTTAATTATTTTTTAAAAAAATAATTATACATTACTCAATTCTATTAAGTTTTGAAAATCATAATAATTATGTAATTTTTCACACAAAAAATATTAAAAAATGTCTCAGTACTTTTCTTAACAGTTAAAAAAATGATTTATAAAAAAAAGCTCTAAAAACTTGCATTACAGAATTGTTTATTTTAGTTTGAACAGATGATCCTAAATTCACGGATAAGATGATTAAAATGTTATTACCACGTGATTGGTAATTAATTAGACAATATTCTACTAGTATTTAAGTCACATCGTGATAATATTGAAATCATTTTCCCATTCCTTTTTTTTTTCCTCTCATCATTTTTTTCACTTTCTTGCCAACTTCCTCTACGCTATATCATGTTATTAAATGAAATATACCATTTTAATTTCTTTTTAATATATATATATATAATATAATAATCACTCTCCTCTGTTTTTTTAAAAACACCCGAGACCCCTCCTCCTCTTATAATTTCTTTTTTCAAGAACCCACTCCCATCTCTCAAACCCTTTGCCTTCTTTTCCATTTTTCATCTCAATATTTCACTCATTTTCTTCCATTATTTCAAAATTCATCAAATTTATTGTATCCTTATGACACTCTCAAGCATGGAAAGATGGTTGGAGTAAAAGGGAATACCACTCATTTCCTTATCTCTTCAAGGTAAATTTATAAGTCATTAAGTTAGATGAGTATTTTATAACATAGTTTAGTCATGAGTTGTGTGAAAACGGTTAGAAAACTAAGTATTAGGAATTATTATGATTTCCTCAAAATTCTATGTATGTTAAATTTGAAAATTTTACCTAATTTATTGTTCTTTTTATTTTAAATGTTTAAATCCTGTGAAAAATACGATGGTTGATCCTCCCAATGATATTGAAAGACATTGATTGTGTTCTTTTTTATATTAGTAGCTAATCTACTTAGTGGCATTTTAAAATTCTTTTAAGAGAAGCAAATAAACTCCAAAAATATATTCTTTTGTGATCTTTGAAGTCTAGGAGTACTTGAGAATGAAGTAAAAAGTTTATTTTCACTTAATTAGAATTTATTCTTTGAGATTTTCTATAAGATATTTAAGAGTGGATATTGAATTATTTTATTTATTTAGTTATTGTGAATTTATGATTGATTGTCATTTGCTACAACAAAGAGGTAATGTGGCCTAAGAGTCAAATACTCCTGATATATATGTTTTTTCGTTTGCTACAACGAAGAGATAATGTAGCTTAAGATTCAAGCACTCATAGTATATATATATATATATATATATATATATATATATGTATGTATTTTTTTTCATTTGTTGCAATGAAGAGAAAATGCATCCTATGGGTTGAATATATCCAGAGTTCCTAAAAATCCATTCGCTGCAACAAAGAGATAATGCTGTCTACGAGCTAAATGTCGTAGTTCTATAATTACTGTTCGCCACAACGAAGAAATAATGTGGTCTATATACAGTAGTAAAATGAAATTGTTTACTTGTGATTTGGAGTGAGGTACTCTTAAGTTAATCAGTCTAAGAAAATTATAATCGGTGTGTCAATCATGATCCAAGAGTGAGTCGTGACATTAAATGTGATATCAGAGTTTACATCCAGTATGTTTGGAGAAGGGGCAAGTAAAATAAAGACAATTCATTTGTGATGTTCAAAGTAAAGCAATTCGGTGTTAACAAGGGTATTACCATATTCTGTTCTTGTTTGGTTAACTTGGTTAGTCAGTTAGACAGTTAGCGAGTCAGTTGCTTACTTGCAAATGCACGAGTTAATTTGATGATTAGTTATACTATTATATAATATTATAATTCTCATGCGATTATATAATTATATATCACTTTTTTCAGTAAAATAAGTTTCAGTTCCCTCTTGCATACTAGCTCTTCTCATGTTTCCTAATAAATGCCGATTTTAACCTGTGTTTCATGACGACCATATTAGGAGAGGAAATAGAGAGTAAGAAAGACACTAAACAAATTCATAAGGCTTCACTTTCTCCCTCACATCACAACTGGTGGAAAAAGACAAGATAGAGCTACATGATAATATTAGTTAGGTGATTACATATGGTCGTGAATCTTCAAGAGCAAAATCTCCTCCAACTCTGAATTTCAACGAGTGCATGCAACAAGCAGTTGCTGAGGAGGTAACTACAAGCAACACCACTTAAGCAATTTAACTCGCCCCACCACCCATTGACTAATTGACTAATAATATACATACAGGGGATAAATTGCCCAACACATTCAATCTCATAATAATGATGAAATACATTTGCAAGACAAGAAAAAAAAAATCTTTGGTGAGAAGCAGATGGGGTACAATACCATATGACAATGACTTTTTTGGTGTCACTATATTAGCATTAATTAACCTGTACCTCTTCTCAGTTGTGCGGGCAAATCTAAACCAGTTACCTGCTGTACAATTCTGCAAGGTACAATCAAGTAACAAAGATTATTATATTAGAAATGTTGCTAGGCCGGCTTTGTACTCTATGTGAATGAGGTAGAAAAAGAAAGAATGTTCAATGAACAGTGTGCATCTCAACTTACTTGTGATGCTCTAAACCAGGTGCATTTGGGTCACTTGAAGATGGATTGAGTTGGTGTTGAACGTCAATTAGACCACCCTCCATTACTCCTGCAGGTACAGGTGATCCCTGGAAACTTGTCACTGAACTTTTTCCAGATGACATGCCTGTAAAGAGAACATAGTAAAAATTAAGACCAAAGGGAATGCATTGTTTTCTTGAATTTGATTCCCGTCTTGCATAGTAGGCAACTCTATAGTCTATACCAAAAACATTTGATGAGGAAATACCATAAAACACAATCATGTTGATTGATTCATAATATAAAAGAAATTTGTAGATCATAAAGATAGAAGATAGTTACAGCGTTCTCAAATACAGATGAAACACAATCAGATAACTGGAAATAGAGCTTTCTCAACATATCAATGATCGTATGCTACAAAAGTTTATACTAAAGAATGGGTGCTTTATTATAGTTTACAAACTAAAAGCCCTTTGCACGGCATTCTGAACACATTAAAGAGGAAATGAGGAGAAAATGCATCAAGGGAATGGAAAATGATTCTCTCAGTAGCTAGTTGGAAAAAATAAGTTATTTATTTAGATCCATATGACCAGATTGAACCTCAAGGAGCAAGTCTAAAAAAAATAGCACCAAATGCTGAGTGAACAGAACATAATATGAACAAAAGGAAAGGACTCAATAATCTTCAAAAGTTCGATTCATATGTCTCAATAGAATTACTTGAAACCATGTCTTCAAATGATAAATACTGAATCAAGACCAATTGTGTGAATATACTTGACTGAGTTTATTACTTAACAGATGTTTTAAAATGGAAGACTTTCTATTTTTCTTTTTCATAGTAAAATTATCCCAGAGCTTGACATTCCAACCTATTAGCACAGAAAAATAGTAACTATCACTATACTTGTGAATAGAAATTCAACAAATATTAACTTCAATTATCTCCACTTTTAGATGCTGGCACGGAGAATTCTATTCAACATGTAAGTTTTACAAAAACGATTTTGCTGGAATTCATCAAACATAATACTGAAGTAATGATCTCAAAATATGAAAAGTCCTAGCTAAGAAAATAGAACCAATAGGCATAGGTGCCAATAAAATTGCAGAATCCAAAGGTAACAGAACAAGGCAAAACAATACCCAACTCAAAAATGTGATATGATGATAAGAATTAATTTTATTAAGGAATATTACCTTGGAGTAATATGACAATACAGAAGACAACAGTGAAAACCATAGCAAACGTGCTGCTACTGGAAGATGACGATGCCTTAGCAGCTTTCATCTTCTTCAAGGCTTTCATTCGCTCCATCCTCGCACGCTTTAGCATGGCGAGCTCAGTGAGCTCCCTGATTAGCTTCTGGTCAGCTGCATCCAACGAAGGAGCTCGCGGAGGTCTTGGAGGTTTGGGAGCCTTCTTATTACTGGACATTTTACGTTTCTCCGTTTCTGGGGTATTATTGTCTGCATATTCTACCGAGTACAACTTGTTTGTCACTTTCACCATTTCCATTGAAACTACAGTTAAGTTTGACTCCTTGCAGCATCCACTATACCTGTCTTCACCTTTTATACAATCTCCAACAAACCCACAAGAAATCTTAGTAAGTATTATCTTTCCTTGTTTTGTGTTACCTTGAGTAGAGACATCCTTGGACTCATAATCAGTCAAAACCAACCCACTTTCAAGATCAACTTCAGCCTCCTCTTCCTTTGCACTCTTATGATCCATCTCAAACCCACAATTGATAAAAACAAAACTGATCCAACTTTTATCCCTTCTAGTTACCTACACTACAAAATTACTTCCTCTAAAGTGTTTCCCTTAACTAAATCCTTAAACTCAATCCACCTCAACAAAAGATATCACAAAATAAAAAAAAAAGTGAACCCAGGACTGGACTGACCCTGCATCATAACAAGAGACATAGTTCAATCAGTTTCACAAAAGAAAATTTCTTACTTCTAATTAGTAAGCCAAAGAAAAATGAAAAGAAGTTAAGTAGATATAACTGGGCACTTATGAAAATTGGAGAAAGACATAAAAGTTTAAATTTTTAAACTAGTTTGAGGAAGGCATTGTGGAAAAGTGAATACCTTGCTTGAAAGGAAGAGAAAGAAGGCGAGATCCAATGAGGGACAAAAAAGCATGAGAAACGGAGTTCACAACGTTACAGGGAAACTACTACCTCACTGCCTGCAATCTTAAGAGTTCAATTAAAATTTAAAATCTCTCTTTTTTTCTCTCTCTTTTCATTGCCAGAGCCAATTCCATGTGATGTCTTCAAAAAACGGCAAATTTATAGTACAGAGCGAAAATACTAGGAAGAAAGGAAGGAGCAATGCAGTGCCGCGCCGACAGTTGGCAACTCTGTATTTCTATTTCACCTCTGCCTCTCATTTTTTTTTCTTTCTTGTTTTGTTTTTATTCTCTAACTTTTCCATAACCTTTTTCGATTGGACTTTTCGTCAAACTGTGTCTCAAAAGCATGGTTTTAAATTACTAAGTTTAGTATCTACTCGGTAGCTCAGTTGACTCAACTTATTTTAGTTTAAGTTAACCGTGTTGAAATTTGATAAAAAAAAAAAAAGAAAAAGAAAAAAGAGTAAAGCTTATTAACCTAGTTTTTTCTTTATAATAGTAAATTAGTGACTAATTGTTGGACGACGCCTTTGAACACGTTTTCTTACCTAATCTATTTCTACTTTAGACACAGTTACAGTTGTGCTCGATTGATTTATGGATACTTCTTCACCGACACTTTTCTGGGGCTTTTTATTTATTGAGTTGTGAATGGTTATAATATAAAAAAATATATCGAAAGAAATGAGTGTTTTTATTCGATATTTTATTCTTAAACCAGTTTCATTTATAGTACTAATACAAAACGTTCAGTAAAGATTCATTTTCAACCTAGATACTCTTTATATATATATATATATATATAATTGGTATTATAAGAAAATCTAAAAGGATAAACTTAGAAATTTTTAAAACTTTTTAAATTAAAATTAGAGTTTTATTTCAATCACCAATGTACTAACTTTTGTTATATAGATAGTTGAGGTAATAATTTATTCTTAACTAAATAATCTCAAAAGTATTTAAGGTACTAAAATTTGTAAAGAAAAAACATTCACAATATCAGGTTTAATATAATAAACCTTCCATATTTAATTTATTGTTAATTCAATTTTAAATTGGAAAACAAAAAATCATTTGAAAAACGTGTTTTACGCTCCCCCTTCACGCACGCGTCAATGTTATTTAGTAAATAGTTATACGTATGGCTAATTTTTTAAAATAATATAAATTTAATCAATATTTAACAAAAGGGGCAAATCCAAAATTATTTAGCAAACTGGGGCAATGGAACACGCCCAGCTGGGGCGTGTTTAAACACGCCCCAGCTGGGCGTGTTCCATTGCCCCAGTTTGCTAAATAATTTTGGATTTGCCCCCTTTTGCTAAATATTGATTAAATTTGTATTATTTTAAAAAATTAGCCTTATACGTATAGATTGACGTAATAAATATTCGTTCATAAAGAACCTACTGTTGCCCCCCTTTTTTTTGTTATGGGGGGTTATGTTGCCTAATAAAATAAATTTATCTGGCATTAATTTTAACCTCTACTCATGTTGGCTTGGTTTTGCATTGATAGCCAACAAATTTTATGTGCTGAACTAATAGTAAATAGTTTTTCTATAGCAGGATGGAAATTTTAAGAGAAAAGGTAACATAATTTACGAAAAAATCTACACTTGAAAAATTCTTATGCATAATTTATTTTTATTTTATTTTACTAAAATGGATACTTATATTTATCTTATCTCATAAAAATAAATAGAAATTTGAATTATAATTAATTTAACGTGAAACCTTATCTTACTCATTTCAATGAACCACTCATTTACTATATTTTTTGCACTGTAAAGAAGAGTTTTAAATTAATAACAAGTGACATTGTTACAAGTAGTTACAATATCCACAAACAATTACAGTGATAAAAATCCGATAAATAAAACACAATCGATTCAGATATTACCTCATAGAGTGAGCCATAATAATTTAAATACCGTTCTCCTGCATAATCTCATTAATCCCTATCTGATAAGTTGCAAGCAGAGCTGTGGTTGTATATTCCACACATACAATGATGAGTCAAACTCCTTGATATTGTCCTTACACCATGACCAAGATTTGTATCTTACTGCTTCAAATACCTCTTCTAAATTCATAGTCTTCATGTTGAATTTTATTGCATTTCGATGTAGCCAAATCTCCCATAGTACAGCTGCCAATGATGAAATTGTTTCCGTCGATAGTGAAATTTCTCTGTTTATGATTAAAACATCTTAAATAATGATTTTGGCAACTGTAATACAATGACATTATAGCATGTCTTCTCTCTTTTGGTTGCAGGATTGGATATAAAAGGTAGAATGTGCACCAACTTTTTTCCATATAGTTTAATATTTTAATGTATAGCCAATTCTTTTACCTATATTTTTATTTGTCAAGAAATTGGGTTCAGCCGAATGAAAAAAAAAATGGAGGTGGGTAGGACCAGTGCACCAAAAAAAGTGAGAGATATGCTGGGTATCTCAAAAGAATGATTCCTTATAATGATCTTGCCCTATTGACCAGTATTAATCAATGCTGATAGTTTCCCGTGGGACAATTGTTTCTTTCCACTCTCTGTTTTAAAAGAGGAAGAGGAACACAAGTTGTCAAGTATGGGAGGCAAGATGAGAGTGACACTCCTAATATATGAACTCCTTCCCCATCAATCAGAATGAGTTTTCAATTAAATTATAATTTAATCTAATTTTACTTTTTATAATTTTTGTATACAGTGTTTGAATCTTGTTTATAAATAAACTGTATAAAAACATTACATTTTAACTACAAGGTTGAATTCAGTAGAAAAGATTAGTCTTCCGAACACCAAAACTTAATATTTAAACTTTTCTATAACATTAGTATCTGACTATGTTTTAAAGAGAATTGTCTTTACAGAAATATGTTTGTGAAAAAAAAATTAAATTGAATGAGTTTATCCATAAAAAAATATTAAACATTTGTATTCACATTATCATTTGCTAATTTACATTCTTCATTAAAAAAATATTTTAAATTTAAACTTTGTTTATAAAAAAATCATTAAAACAACAAACCAATCATATTATAGATTTTCTCGACATAAACGAGATTACCTTTTATAATTGATACATGGATTTGTCATTTAAAAAATTTAATCAATATATAACAAAAAAAGTTTATGATTAAATAACTAATAAAAACTTGATTATTTTTTATAAGAGACTACATATATTTTCAATCTTACTCAAGTTAGATAAAAAATGAAATTTAAATTTGAAGTTGTGGTTTCGAATTTACCGTCTTGTTAACTAGCTTATGAATGTAAATCTCATTGTTGTTCGCCTTTTAAAAAAAATGTGAATTTTTCAAAAGTAAAGAGTAATTTTTTTCTGATAAAATAAAAATTTAAACTCAATAATCCACCTGACATTATGTTAAAACTAAGAACAAAAAATCAAAGAGGAGTTTTCATATATATATATATATATATATATATAATTTATCTATAAATGTTCACCATTCAATCTCAAGCTTTTTTTTTCTAGAAAATTGCCTAACAATATTTTCCTTTTATTTTCTCTACTTCACACTTGCTTTAAGCTAATTTTAATTGTTTACATTTCCTTACCAACCCTATAGAAAGGTGATGTTGACCATGATGAAAGAAGCTAGGCAACGGAAAGAAGTTCGTTCAAAGAAAAAGACACAAATAAAACAATCACTTCTTTTAATAGTGTGGTTGAAAGAATGGAATGGAACTGGAAGTATATATGTCTATCATGTACTGTAGCTAAGACAGTGATTTGGAATTTAATATAATTTTTGTTTGCTAAATTTGAAAACATATATTTAATAGTAATATTTTATTTTTTAAAATGGTGTATTTTCTTAATTTCAAACTTATGTTAATTTAATTGTACATTTTTTTTAATTTTTATCTATACTTTTATAGTAGTTATGTTTAATTTTAACTCCAGTAAAAAAATGTTTAATTTTAACTTTATTCAATATTTTTTTTAAAAAGGTTAATTTAAAAAATTATAATTATAACTTGCAATACTTTATTAAAGTTTAATAATAATTTTTTTTAGGATTCCAGTCAAAAGAATTTTTTTAGGATAGGATAGTAATAGAAATTGAAATTATAAGTTGCTAGTGAGACAGTATAAACAGAGAAATGAAACTACCTAAATTTTTTAAGTTTGCAGTCTTTTTTTTATCTTAGATCATTTAGGCACCGACGGTCATCCCATTCTAAAAGTTTAGGTATCAAAAGAAAATATGAACTTTTACACATTCATATTGTTTTATTTAAAAAGCAGTAGTGATGAATAATGATTGATTGATTTGTAGCTGTAGTTGCCCTTGTTCTTTTTTCAGAAAAGCTTAAATCAACTATGTATTCTTAAAGGATCAACAATAATGACATTTACAATTACCTGCTAAAGACCTCTTTAAAGTGGACCTTTGAACAACAATAAACTCTGCCCCTTTATAAGATTGGCTTGCAGAATAAAAAACATTAATTAATATAAGCAATTCACCGATTTAGCAAGATGTATAGGGTCCTTTGCCAAGCCCCATGTATAAATAAAATTCAATCAAATAAAAAAATATAAAGAAGAGAGAACAATATGAAGAAAATTAATAATTGATGAGCTGAATCGCTTAGTTGGCGATTTTTTCCTCTCTTACCTTAGAACTTAAAAAAAAAAAAAAAATCTATTCTGGAGCCTTGCTCTTGTGTGTGTTTTGAATTTTCTCTTCCCGCGAATGATAACTCTGTCACCAAGAACTGAAATATGAAAGAACCAAAATCACATTATTACTAAATGCCAAGATTTTTCTTGGATATTATATGCAAAGATTTAATAATTTTGACGTTTATCGTTAATAATCAATTGAATAAGTCGTGATAAGGGCTTTTGCACAACCACGTGCAGTTTGAACCCACATCTAATAACTAAGCTACAAAAGCACGTGGGTTCTGATATTTCAAGGTTTGGCAGGCCCTAACATAAACAACTCTTATCTTTTTGAAGGAAGTGATCTGACGACTGTAGTTTAAACTCAAGTGACATAATTTAGTCTGAACCATCAGATAATTTTATAACCTTTTCGTGGCAATTTATAATTTCCACTTTGATTTGATGATAATTAAGGAAGGTTCTTCCCTCGGCTATTCAGAATCATTTTGTCTCTATGTCAAACCTTTTTACTTTTTTTTTAGAATGAAATTTATCATTCTTTGTGAGTTGCATTGCAGTATATGGTAATCCTTCCGTAACATGTTCACCTTCATGGCTTCATCTCATAAACAAGTAAACTCAAAAGGGAAAAGAATATAAACTAGTAGGTTATATGATTTCTTCAGGTTTGAAACTTAACAATGTGATTATAAAATGACCACTTTTTATTAATTTTAACTCTGTTCTTTTTAAGGCAAAAATGGTCAAAGAGTAAAAAGACTTACAAATGTTGATGTGTGCATGGTTGGCAAGCATACATACAGCAAAACAAAAGTAATACCTGAATTTTGGAAGTTAGGATTCTAATATTGCTTTCTAACTTTGACATAATTTTTTAGATAGAATATCAACATTTGAGCTCCAGTCTAATTTATTCATTTTCTAAATGCAAGTTTGCAAAAAGGTTGTGATATTACATATTAGCATGGATGATTAAGGCCTGAGGATTCAACTATATCGTACTTTTGTTTTTATTGGATTTGATAGAACTTTCTCACAGTATCATTCTTCGAGCGCTCGTCTATGAGCTGGGATAAAATATACCTGTAAACACATTCCAACGTAAAGTTAATTAGCAGCACAAAAATAAGCAAGTATTAATGGATAAGTTGGAATGAGATTAGATTACCTCAGCCTTAATCATCCCATTTTATAGAGGTGAAATTAGATGTCTTAGATCTTAATTTTCCTTCTAAGAAAAAATAAATCATGTTAAAAAACTATTCCGTATGTTAAAGCTCTAGGAAAGAAGAGATTGCATAAGCAACAGCTTCAATTCCCTTTGCAATTTTTGTTTTATATATATATATATATATATATATATATATATATATATATATATATATAAAGCTTCCCTTTGCACTTCAAATATATATTTTGCAGTTATACATACAACTATTTTTACGCTTGAAAACAGATCCCATTGTTTTGTTTGAAAAGAATTACATGTTTGATAAAGTGATAAAATATTGTTAATTTATCCAAATAGTATACATTTTATCACCAGAGACAACAGTATAAAATCCTATCAGTATATAATCACCAGAGCCAGAGGTGAAAAGTATTAAAAAAATTACGTAAAATTTATTTTATATATTGAAAATATATTAATGTGCATGATATGGGACATTTTGTTACTACTATTTTATGAGAAAAAATAAAATATTTTACATAGCTATTCAATCATAACTCATCATATATAAAAAGTTTATTGATTTTAAAATAATTATCTTAAAATAATTTAAATAATTTTGTGATTGGATGATGATATAATTAATACATAGAAATTAAACTCATATTTTATATAATAC
>PYAF01001630.1:1193403-1232413 GCA_007407185.1 Glycine tomentella | reverse complement strand
TTTATTTCAATTCTTCACATGACATTTAACAAATGAAGATGATTGTTTTTCATAAAAGTGTTAAAAGAAATTTAACTTAATTGCATGATAAAATATATAAAATATAACATGAGGGGTAATTCTTTTATGAAAGTAAGTAGTAAAACTTATGCTTCATTTAAGAGAAAAACATAACTAATGGAATGAATATTTTTCATGAAAGTATGAATGACAAATTTAAGCTTAACTTATAGGATAAACAATTTACCTTAAATCACTTTAAACTTTAAATTACTTGAAACAAATTATAATATATCATAATTTTTTAAAATTTTAATTATTGTTATGATAATTTTAATATAATTTTTTTCTTACTATCTTTTGACATAACTAATTTAATAAACTTTTTTATCTAATCAATTTGTTTCTCTTAATTAATTTTTACAGTTAATTAAATTAAAGAAATTAAAATAATTCAAAATTTTGTTTCAATTTTTTCACATGATATTAAAAAATTTAAATCTTAAAATTCAGTGGAGGGATCCACTTATTCCAAACATTAGAGTAAGTGGATCCCTTCTTTATATATATGTTAAATGTAATTAAAGATTTACGTGAACTTGCAGGTTCATTATCTCGAGAAGAAAGTTGAAACGTTGTTTTCGTGATAACAAAGCTTATTTTTCCATTACAGAAGACGACTTAAAAGCCGTTTGGCAATATCATTATTTATTTTCATTGTATCAACAAAAATAACTTAACAATAAAAATATGGTACCATTTAATCTTACTCCATCTGAAATTGCATCTAATCTGTGTTTAGATCTCATGGGAAGAAAGTCGCAGCCATAAGAAGGGGAGCGGATTAAAGAACACTACAACTTGAAGATAGCGGCACCACTTGATGGCTTGGAAGCAAATACATAAAGGCCAAGATCGTTCTTCTTAATAACGCCCTTGTCTATTCTAGACTGGTAGAAACATTCCTGCATTGGATACAAAATTCAGCATTGACAACTTGTTAGCTCCAAATCTCCAACGATTAATTAGGAATGTCAAATATAATATGATAGCAAACCTTCAAATTAAGGATAAATTGTGGAACTATGCTCTCTTTCACCAAAGCAACAGCACAACCACCCCATCCAGCTCCAGTAAGCCTTGCCCCAAGAGCACCATTGTTACGACAAATATTTACAAGTTCTTCCAACTCCTGACAGCTGATTCCATGAATAAAGAATATATCAATTTTAAGTGCTGAAAAAGGACTAAATTTTACAAGAAGTATTCTTCATTCTGCTATTTTTAAGGTTGAAAAAGCTCACATGACAAATCATTCCTTATAAAATAATCCTTCTAGAGAGAACCAAACGATTGACAATGCATACAGTTTAAGAGTACTGTAGTCTGTAAGTCAATACCTGCATTCATATAAAACGCTGCAGCTATGATGACTCTCGTTCATAAGGTCACCAAGCTTCTTTAGCATGTCCTCGTCACTGAAAATAATTTAGTTAACATAAAAGAAACCTATAGGTTACTTACAATAAAATTATAATATATGCAAACTATGGGTTTAGTCCTCAAGGATTTTTTATGAAAATAAAGAGAAACTCGTTGGAAGAAATTCAGAGTGGTCCTCATCCAATTTACAACCAAGACCAACTCTATACTGTAGACTGCAAGCTACATATGTATAGTAGTAGGACATGGAACAATAACATTTTAATGGGTTTGCTGGATGTCTTACTGTCACATTTAAATGAAAAGCTTATAAACCAAGCATATAATATCAATATATTACAACAAGCACTGTAGCATAATGTTGCTATCAGTTAATGTCTTCAAGTGAAAGCAAATCGAATAGTTGCATGCACCTGATAATAGAAATGTAAAATCAGACTTACAAACTCCATTCTGCTGTAACTGAAATTTTCTAGGGTTAAAACTACTCTTCCAACGTTTGGCTCTTATCCCTTTGCACTATCAAAACTCAATCAATTCTTCTAGAAGCTATGATCTCCTAACTTTTAAGCAATATGAAAATGTTAATGAGAATTGCATTGAAAACAAACAGCACATATGCATAGCTATATAAGATAGATCCAAAAGACTCACCTTAAATTTGAAGATAC
The DNA here is from genome assembly GCA_007407185.1 of Glycine tomentella. Lineage (NCBI taxonomy): Eukaryota > Viridiplantae > Streptophyta > Magnoliopsida > Fabales > Fabaceae > Glycine > Glycine tomentella. The sequence continues at coordinate 1,230,299 of PYAF01001630.1, read as the reverse complement.
GACATCCTTGAAAGCATGTACCCTCTTGGCTTCTGAATACACATGAGCAGCTCTCTGGAAACAAAATGTGTCAAAATTAAATAACAGCATATAAAAGGGATAATGCATTACCTGTTAATACTTTCTACCAATGGATATTCTTATTGGCAATGGTGAAATACAAAAGCACCAGAAATTTATAGATATTTCCCAATTGGAGTATGTCATACATGAAACCTTCTAACTAAATAACAAAATGTGCAGTCCGGATATACTAAGTACTAAAACTATCCAATCAGCAATTGTCACATGCTTTTATAGGTGGGATAAAAGTAACTCCACCGCTGGGCTTAAATAAAATCCAGTGATATGAACACTAAACCAGTAGTGCTTTCTAATTAGTAAAGAAGTACAGAACAAGAGAAAAGACTAATACCATTTAAAACTGTATTTTTTTTAACCAAACTGACAATAAATAATATATTCAGATCTTATTATGGTTATACAAATAGGAGTAACTTTGCTAATGAAGCTTAAAAAACTAACCTGATGCAACTTGTATTGCTTTGCAACTTTTAAGACTTCTAAATAAGCTGCATTATTGTTCAAAAATGAAGTCAGCTTTTCCCCTGTAACTGCTTCAATTTCTTCAGCTGTATATGGTTCTTCCTTCAAATATTCCTGTACCAAAAGGAAAGTTTTTATAACGGGTAAAGGTTTGAGAATTTTACAAACGCAAGAGAATATTAAAATTCAAAGAAATCAATATCAATTGAAATGAAATGTTCTCAATAAAAATAAAAAGATAGTGTCAGGCAAGGCTAATTCTAAGGTCATCATATGAGGTACAATTACCTTTACAGCAAGTACAGGATCAGATGAGTTATAAATACCAGCAAATGATACACATAACCCTTCAACATCAGACAGTGTGCTCACTTTTGATATTGCCTCTTTTGGATCCATCCCTAGCTTTATAGCGAGCACAATCTGGAAATTTTCACAAGTGTTTTTAGATAATTAATATAATAGACAAACCAAAAGGATCTGCAAGTTGTTAATCTGCCTAAGCAACTAGCTTTTGATGCATGCACACGTACATGTGTATAAAATGATTAAATCCAACATGAAAGTACCAAAAACATCTTAAATGAACCAGATTTTTCTTGTTCAATTCAATAATAGAAATAGGTAAAATAATGATTGGACTAAAGGATATGAAAAAAAAAACAAATGATCTAATTGATCAAAAAATGCCACTAGAAGTGGACTAGGACAAGTGGTTTTGGTAGTTTGCAAGAAGTCATAAGTTGGTTCAAATCACCGTCATCTCTTTGCAGCAAACAAACAAACAAAAAAGACACTACCAAACTATTTACACATTCTCAATTAATAAATGTGTACCCTAACAGGTTATATATAGCTCAAGAAATAGTAATTAGGGAGTAAGTACAAGAGTAACATTATTTAGGATGAAATGTACTCACAGAAGCCAAACGGCATTCAACAACCCTATTATTATAATTTGTGGCAGCAGTAACAGCCTTTTGAGACTCTGCCAAAGAATGAGCTATCACAAAAGTCCCACCAGCAGGAAGTTGCACATCTGTTGCACGAATTGGGTTGAAATCAATCAGTTCTGCAAATCCAATCTTGGCCATGACAGAGATTGCCTGTCAAGTAAAATCAAATAAAAAGTTTTTAGTCCAAGTAAAATGTCAGAACATCTGAAGAAGAGAAGCACAAATTGGCTAATAAATCCTAAATACAGTACAAAAAATTTAATAAAAAGAATCTGATGACAGTTGGAAGCAGATTAATGCATCAATGGAGAATATGATGCAACATACAACTACAGTGAATAACTATCATTTTCAAATTGTGGCAACAAGAATGGTGTCCTACAATTAATCATCCTTAAATTATGGAAATTAAGCAAACTATTTGTATCACTTCCTACCCAAAAACAACTCATTTTAAACATCAAGTATTTTATTCAATGTAGAGCTTGTGTTTCAAAATTCATATTTTATAAAATTGTACAGTGAAATCAAGTAACAGATAGTAAAATATATTTGACGCAGTTCAGTTCTGATTGATGGATTAAACAACACCATATGCACATGTTCAATTGTTCACCTGAGAGTCTGAGACATTATAATCTGAATGTTAGTTATAAACATTGGTCAATCAGTGCCAATCAGCAAGAAGCTATAGCATAGTAATTATGAGTGCCATCCCATAGGAGATATGGAAGAAAAGATCATATTTGGATAGGTAGTTGACTAGTTGGGACATGTTCACATTAAAATTAAACTTAAATATCTGTAATGAAAGATGTGCACAACCTGATCCATCCCACCAGATTGAGTCCCAATATGTCGTTCACAATCACATGTAACTTGTGCAAGTTCTTTCTGTCAACAATATATGATAATTTGTGTCAGAAACAAAATAAACAACAATAAAATATTTTTCAAAAAGAGATGAATTCAATAAAAGCACTGTAGTAAATTTTCCATCTAAAAGGTACAATAAAGATGTATCTTAGATGTCTACAAACAAAATTATAAATTTTAGCTTGTTTGAGTAATGAGAATAACAAAATTCACTAAAATAAATAAATCATGGAAGCATAGAGATTTACAAAACATCAACTTCAACATCCACAAATAGTTTGAATTAGGAATTAGATCTGACCTTCCAAGGTTGAATATGTGAAATTCCAGTAATACTATGAGGTCAGTGGTGAAAATAATATTGAAAATTTTGATATACTGTTAAATTATTCCACTTCTAAAAAATTCAACTTTTTTTTTTCTATGGTTACGTAAATGGCACATAAAATTCCAGCAATAACTCCTTATCATAATTCTGAAATATTACTATAAAAAAAATCTTACAAGCTATATATGCAAACAATTTATCCATTCAATGCTCAGTAAGAGCTTAACAGAATTTGTGCCACAAAGCACAAACTATTACACACACATGTGCTTGCCAGTCCAAAAGGCGTACCTTTGGGAAGTTCACATCAAAAGCAGCCATAATAGCAATTGTGGATGAGCATACAAATGCTGCAGAGCTTGATAGTCCAGAACCTGCAAAAAAAAAAAAAAAATATTGCTCTTTTCCTTTTAATCTATTTCCATCAACGGACAAATTGTCATCTCTAATAGAGAACCAGATATAATGATCAACATTAACTTAGAGGTAAATTTGCATGTCCTTAGCAGCACATTTCTAATGAACTAATGAACACACCTGTCGGCACTGTTCCATCAACAAGAACTTCAAGTCCAACAGGTTCGCCAAGATTCACTCCTTTCAATTTTGCATAGTCATGGAAACCTTTGTACCTACAGCAGTTACATTATCAATTAATACTGAATTGAACAACATTGGTATACACTCTTTCTTGTTCACCCAAAAACGGATATCACTGCATTTATCCATAAGCCCCTTCATTCGTATATAGCAGATCATTTAAAATTCCACACTACAAATTTAAATGTATCATTAAAATAACTTGCAAGCACTCCTTTTTATAGTTTAAATTCGAAAAGTAACCATTATGCACATTAGTAATAATTCGAATGACAAACAATATGTATCATCTCGATAGTGCTAACCAAGGTTCATTAAGCAGAATTATAAGACTTCCTACATATGATAATCTTAGAAAAATGAATGTGATTCTCCAAGATGTGGCCTATGTGTGTCCTTTTTGTCTTGAAATAGAAGATTCCTGCTCTTGACAACTTTTTTCGCACCATAAGCTGGATGTTGTGTGGAAAATTTGTTACGGATGACTCAATTTGAAACAGTGCTTCCAGCAAATTCAGTTGATCATTTGAGGTAACATGCCTGTGGGATGGGTTCTAGAATAAGGAAAGAAAGCTGGTATGTGGTATGGTGTGCATGTGGGTGGTGTATTTGGAAGAATAGAAATGCATGTATTTTTAGAAATGAGGATTTTGATGCTTCAGCGCTGGTCCAGAAAGTGAAGTTCGTTGCTTGGTCCGGGTTAAGGCAGAGTTTAAATCATTTGAATACTCTTTCCTTTTGTGGTCTTTGAACTTGGGAGCGTGCCTGCTAGATGGGGGAGTCTTATAATTCATTTGCCAACGTTTGATATATGACAGGCTTTGGGTGGGGTATAGCAGTTTGGGCTGGAACATACATTGCACATTACAATTAATCTGAGGGGGAAGTGGGAACACATCACTGTATGCGTAGTAGTCATATGGGATTTTGGGTTAATTGGTAATTTTGTCATGCATGTGTGATAAATAGCCATTAACCTGGGGCTGATTTATACATGTAACTGTATTGTTTGGTACCACTGGTAACGGTTCATTAATACAGTATAATTGATTTTGCTGATTTTTTTTTTTTATGAAGGAGAACAAACACAAAGAACATACATCTAACTAAGCTTGCAATTATTATAACCTTAAAAAAACCAAGTTACTGGCAAGAGAAAAATGAAATAAACTCACCCACATATAAAATAATGTCCCCATTTGTGGTTCTTCAAGTCGATTTCCTGCATGAAAAACACAACCAAAAGAATATCACAGATCAAATTACCAACAAAACATAGCACGATCGTATTGAAAAAATGAATCATAAAGAAAAAATATTAAAACACAAATTTCTGAAAACGGTCTTCATTGTTATACAGTAGTATTTAAAACAGAAAAGGATTGGAGGATCCACCTGGAGAGGATCGGCCGGATAAGTACAAAGTGAATATTTTTCACCATTCACGTTAGCTATCTTGAGAACCTTTTCCGCCTCATTTTTTCGAATCGCCACGATCGTGTCTTGCCGAATTGCCATAGGCAGCACCGAATAACCTTCATAATCAATGTGCTCCCCAATCAAGTTCACTCTCCCTGCACCGCAGAAACCAAAATAATCGTGAAACACCGCAATATTCTAATCTCTTATCATAAAAACTAGACAATTAAGAGAGAAAACGAAATAGAAAATTTAGAAATTGAGAGAGAGAAAGGGAGAGGAACCAGGTGATCGAGCGAATATTTGAGGATGATGACCGAAGATTTCGACGAATTTGGACTTCAAATTATCGAAACGAAGCTGAGCTTCTTCGAGTGCGGAACCTCCGCCATAGACGGGTTCTAGGTTATTGTAAATCGGGATAGGAAGCTCCTCGTGCTTCGCCATTCCTCGTTCGCAATTCAACTCTGCAAACTCTTTCTCTTTCTTTTCTTGTCTCCTCTATCAGCTCGTTCTATATCTGAAGCGTAACGAAAACAGTTTTTAACAAAGAATTATTTTTAATAAAAAAACCCAATCAAAATAGATATTTCTATAATGTAAATCTTCTTTTTTGTTGTTAAATAAAAAACAATGTATCTTGATTTTATGATATATTATTAATAAAATTTGAATATAAAATCAGAAATTAACTTATCTTTAACAACAAAATAATAATTTTGATTTATTTAAATTAAAATTATTATTTTGTTAACTCGAAGGCTTTGTTAACATATCTATAGGATGAAAGAGGAAGTATATGCTGCAATGATTTTTATGCTTTTATGGTATGGTAGAGCATTATGGGTCGTATTGCGATTATGTTATATGAAACTTTTTTTTTATTTTTTGAAGGGACTAGAATATTTGGCAGAAAAATAATGTGGTTGTTTCTTAAATTTTATAATATTTTTTTTTTGGAAGGAGCTTGACAAAGTAATTTTAATTTGAATAAGTCAAAATTATTATTTTGTTGTTAAGAATAAATTAGTTTCTGATTTTATATTCAAATTTTATCAATAACATCTTCTAAAATCAAGGAAGATTATCTTTTATTCAGCATGAGAGAAATATATGTCTTGATTGTTTTTTTATTAAAAAAATTTAATCCAAATTATTTAATTTTTGTACATAGGAGAAAAGTTTATCTCATGTAACAGGAGAAACTTTAATCCCAATTAATAATATGCCATTTAATTTTGTAATTATTGATTATTATAGCAATAATAATAGCTAAAAAAGGAGAATGTGTTTACCTTTATTCGAGCTGTAGATGATACATGATTGTCCTTGCATTACAAAAACGTTATTTGGATAGTGAACCATATTACGTGGCACTGACTCGTCTCATAACATAGAAACCCTTTTTTCTATCTTTTTTTCCTCTTGTCATTCACTTAACTGGTTCATTGAGATTTTTTTTTTTTTAAATATCTGATTAACAAATCAGGAACTGCCAAGTGCTAATCCTGATAGAGATTGTAGATCTCGCATTACCTTCTTAGGCAAACATGTTTCACGTAAAACTGCACTATATCCGTTGCGATCTTATACCGTAAATCTCTTGAATTTCGGATAAAAATTTGAATCTTTGTTTTAAAAAAAGAAGGAACGTAACTGCTTGGAAAATAAAACTCGCTCCAATTGAAAAATATTAATTAACTTAAAATAATTTTGTAACAACTGATTTACTTAATAGTAGTCGCTCAAATTTTATTTATTAACGTTTGATATGGACAAGAAGCAAAACATTATCTAATGTTGTAGATATATTGTGGCTGTCTTATAAAGTTATTAGGTTTTATCGTGAATGAAAACATCCATCAAATACACGTACAATGAGCCAATTAGTTAGTCCAAGAAATCATTAATCAATTATACATTACTGCCAATGCTTTATATTCATGTGGGGTCATAAAGAGTTTTAAGATTACATCAATTATTATTGTTAGAATATTTTATGAACGGTGTTTATCACTGTTTTTAGATTCCTCCATTATTATAATGCAAAGCTGTATGATTAGTATATGGTGTTATCATTTTATTAGTCAACCACCTACGTCTTTGAAATATTACTCTCTTCTAAATAGTTATTGAAGTAAAATATTAATGCATATTATTTTAATGAAGATTAGAAACTAATTCGAATGCCATCATGTATGTATATAAATTTAATACGAGTTGTAAACTTGTAATATTCAATTTGAATGTCAGGCTTTTGGATGTTGGTACTGAGACGAACGTTAAGCGGCGATAATTTGTTCCTCCCCATCCCAAACAAAAACACGTGAAGCGGTGAGTGGGATTGCATGACATATGTTGGACACCCAAATAAGAGTCCACAAAGGGAAGTCACCATTCTCTAATTTATAATCTATAGTTATACTATATTCAAATTGTCCAAACACTCATTTTGTGTCAAATTTTTCTCTCCTTCCATTCTACAATTTTATTTTTTCACTTGTACACTGAACGTGAGGAGTGACCGGTGGACTGTTCTAGTTGATAATACGAATAGAAACCATGACAAATAATTAGTTAAATACATATCCCATCGAAAGAACAAAAAATGAACGCCGTGTTCCGGGAAAGGCCTTGCTATTTACACTGTCTTTCTCTTCTCCCTTTTTTTCACTATTTGTAATTGCACTATTTGTAAATTAAGTCAAAACAAAATAAGAAAGATGAAATATTATAAATAATACAATTAAGTTAAAATAATATCATCAAAACATCAATTACACTTATCTTACAACACTTGATTATAATATTTTAGACATTACAAACTTTTATTATATTTACTTTATTTACACGAATTTTTGTTTATATTCTAAAATGTATTTTCTCGTCAAGCTTATCCGTACGGACACGGGTATCAACACTAGTTTTTTTTTAAAGAGAATGGTGATTGGATCTGTAAAAATAGAAAACGAAACCAAAAGGATAATATGAAAATACAAAATTTCTACCGTTTATAGAAAAGAGAAAGAATTGTGACAATCACAAAAGACGAAGGAAATAAAATTGTCCTCAATTTTTGTTTCTCTTTTTCTGACATTTTTTATAGCACAACGAATAATTTTATATTAAAAAACAATAGGCAAAATTTATTTATTTTGTATAGAAAATTATACACATTATTCATTTTTTTAAGCCTTTCTTGTATTTGTTCAAACAATCGAAAAAATATTTCCACTTTTCCCGTTTTTATTTCTATCCTTTCAAATAATACTTTCCAACTCTATTTTCCTTTTATTTCTACCTCCCTTGTTTCTTTCTCTCTAATTTCCTCTCTCTAATTCATGTCTCACAGGGAGAGACTGCACATTCTACCGTCTTCAAAGAGAATAACTGCAAAGTACATTTCAAGTTTTCAACACACTCTGGAAGACTCGGTTTAAAGAAACTCGGTGTTTGGTCAAAATCTAAAATATGATTATCGTGACAAATGGAGTAATGACAGACAGAAAGAATAGAAATGCAGAATAACACAAGTACACCTACAATCATCCGGCCCAAAGCAGTTATAAGGTTATGTGGTTATGTTCCAAACAACCAACTGGCCCAAATTTCATTATACGGAGTTATGTTCCAAACAAAAATTTCTGGTTATATTGTAGAAAAGGAAATTTTGGTCAGTTCTGTTGGATGTGGAAATGCCTCTGAGAACCCCTCATCACACGAGAAAAAATCACTACAGATTTCTGGCAAAGCAGATGTTATAGTCATTTATAAGTCCAAAAACAAGTAGCATCAAGCACAACTATCTCTGCAATAGTACAAAAACATGAACGTAAAGAACCTAGAGCAAATAGTGCAGACAGCTTATATGAAATAAAGTGGTTGATTAATTAGTAGTCAAACTTTCAAGTTTAGTATAAATTTACCAAATGAAGGTCAAGGTGCTATACAAAGATCTAGCTCTGATGCAGTGCCAACTGGTGACGAATCACATCAGAAGCCAAACCTATCAACCTCCTCATCTTCGCCCTCATCTATAGCATCGTCCTCTTCAGTATATATCCCGGAATCATCATCATCGTCATCCATTTCCTCGTCCTCGTCTTCCTCATCCATCATACTTTTACTTGCTTCTTTGTCCTTCAAACCAGTGCTCAAGACTACAGTTTCTCCCCCAGATTTCTCCATGTCCCTCCTCAGTTTATCCATGCTCTCCTTCCTGCGGTCTTCCTCCAAACGTTGCTTCTCTTCCCGTCTTTTATCAAGATCAGCCCTAAACAGTGCACAATGCAATGAAGTAATTTGGTTAGCCATTTCAAACACCCTGGCTATATATGCTAAATCAATAATAATGTAATAGTGAAGCTAACAAATAAAAAATATGTCAAGCTCGGACAATACTTGTATGTCTCCATGTATTCCTCTGCACTGGCTTCGACAGCATTAAAGAAGGCTTCCATTCCTTCACCAGAAACTGCAGAAACTCCAACCGATTTTAAATTGTTGTAGAATTCATCTAGCACAAGAGAAAGGCTCTGAGTTAAAGTTGATGAGTACGAGTGATCTGAACTTGCAGCTGTTTGGAACGCCTCAAAATCCTCCATCCACTAGACACAATAAATTTCACAAAAGAAAAAAATGAATAAATTTTTTTTGGTGCAATCAATAAAAACAAGACAGATCATGTAAGTTTGATAGGCCAGGAAAAGACTAGATAAAGATAAAGCAAAGTAGGCTGCAAATAGAGTAGCCTTGAGTGTTTAAACTTTAAAGCTAAAAAGCCAACAATTACAATATTTTGTGGTTTAAGCAACTTTCAACCTAAAGATATCAAAATAGGATAATAGTTAATAAAATTTGAAGTAATATGATAATCTGTTCTGCAAATAGATTTGACTAGTTAACCACAATCTGATGTTAATGAGTGAGTAGATTACAACATCCTATTATTGACAAAAAAAAATGAAGTAACTAATCTAACCAACACATCTTTCTCAATAAAACTAAAAAAGAAAATACATTATAGATAAACAATACCTCTAAAGCAAACTGATGTGCTGCTACATCAACCTTGTTGAAAGTCAAGATGAGCGGTAACCTTGTCTTGTAGAGGATACTGCAAGCATACAACATGTTGCTCATGAAAGTGGTGGGATCTTCTGAACGCGGTGTATCAACTACATAGGCAACTACAGTGGGAAATGTGGATGCAAAAGCTTCTGTAATGATAGCACCAGAAGCAGACCAGGTAAATATTTCAATCTGACCAGGGGTATCCACAAGAACATAGTCAAGTTGATCTGCCCGTTTCTCAATTACAGAAATTACCTGAAAATGAGGAGCATAAACATTAAAAAATGTGGTGCAACTGTAAGACTAAAAACAAACGAGGACACAAATGAGCCACTAATCATGTACACAATACAATCTCAACTCAACTGTACCACCAAGAGCTTAATTAGGAAAAGTAAAACCAAAACATAAGATCAAAGAAGCTCAAGGAAGCTCTCTGCCTCAATAATTAAAAATGAAGCAGGGATCATGTATTACTACTATTATTAGCAATCTTATTTGTATCACTAAATTAGTTATACAAACAAGATCACAATACTAAATTAGTTATCAAATGTCAGTGTAGTGCATTCAGCCTTGAAAGGGGGCAACTCCAACCAGGAACAGCATATGGCAAATTCTGAAACCTGAAGAAAGCCTAAAAAACCTTAATCAAATTCAAACATGCAGACATAATTTCATTCAGTGTTGAAAGGGTTTCAAGTCAGAAATTCCTGAGAGCATAATCAATAGGAAAATTAACACTGAATCAAAGAAAAAGAGGCAGTGAATTGTATATAGAACAACCCCTGTGAAGGCCCAGATCTCACATTTAGAAATATAAATTAGTAATACAAATAAGATCACCCGCTAAGAGCACTATGTCCTTGTGGGTAAAACTTAATTTAACAAGAATATCACAACTCACAATAGTTTCAGAGATTAATAAGCCAACTGTACCTCATCAAACTTGGTGGCAAACAAGTTCAGGGAAGTCAAAATTCCACCATTAGGGCCAAGGTTAAACTGCTTCATGACTTCTTTGTATTTAACAGTGTCTCTCACATCAATGTTAGAAGCATATGGGAGTGTCATGACGGCGGGATCGAGATTCACCACATAACCCCGAATGTCTTTCAAATGTGTATGGCATACCAACCTATGCATGAGTGTTGTCTTCCCACTCCCTAAAAACACAAATGATATTTATTTTGAGTCTTTGTTCATAAAGCATAGTATTATAAAAATGAAAAACAATTCCAACACTTAGCATATCAAATAATATAAATGCAAAATCACCTGCCATTCCCACAACTAAAATGATGACAGGTTTTCTTCTGATGCTAGATGATCCACTCCCAGACGAAGATCCTTCAATATGCAACTTGTTCATATTCTCGGTGAGTTCCTCCTTTTCTTTGTCTTGTGCCTTCAAAATCGAACCAAACCAAAAAAGAGCATAAAAAAATCTCATCAAATTAAATAAACATAGTTAGGGTTGATCCTTTATAAACAACTTAACTATCCTACGAGCCTAGTATGACCAAGTCCCGTGAAGTCAACAACGCAATCTAACGGTGAACTGAACTTCCCCGTTAAATATTGGAATCGAATTTCAATTTATAGTATATTTCGTTTCCTAAGAGAGAACAGAGAAAAAAAAGTGGAAAGAGAGAAGAGTGTTGGTACTTGAGCGCCGGAATCCGAATCCATTTGCGTGGGTGAGTTGTCGAGTGTGGCGTCTCTGGAACCGTTATCAGCGTCCATTTTCCGATTGAAGAGGTTCTCTTCTCGGCGGTGTGGAGAGAAATGAGACGACGCGTTCTGTTATTAAGGTGAGAGCAGAGGCGAAAGGGACGTTGGGGTTTTACTTCTTTGGTTTTCTTTTTGCGCAATGAAAATGAGGGTTTATGAACGCAGCGTGCCGCTCCGGAAAACGACACTGCGTTTCGCCTGCTTTTATTTTGCCCTGACCAACTCCGACGAGAAGAAAGCGAAAAATCCTGCGACCCACCCAAGACATTCAATAATTAATAATAAATAGATTATTGATTGATTTTAATCTTTTACTAACTTTTTCCAATCTTACCCCAACACTTACGCTGCTTCGCTGGAAGTTGTTCTCTTCAATCAACAGCGTCTCGAGTTCCTCTCCTTTTCAGCGCGGCAGATACCGTTCTTCTATTTTTGGAGAGAGAGATGGGTGTGGTCGTAACTCGTAAGATATGGAAAACAATTTTTACTTTTTTAATTGAAAAGGATAAAATAATCCTTTTCTTACAAAAATCCGGAAATTTTACTTGTGGGATGGACTCCAAATTTGTGACACAGATTATAGGTGAACAAGTCTGAAAACTCGGCCTAAGATATAAAGAATGAGAGACTTGAGTAATATGTTGAAGTGTATATAAGAGAGAACCTAAAGGATTATATTTATAGTATAGAGTTTATAGATAATCTATTGATAAAATAATAATAACATATAATAATAACAATTATCTATATTTTGAATATGAGATAATATGTACCTTATTGATAATCTGTTACTTGTAGATAAGTAATAAATAACTTATTGAGATATTGAGGATGACAACGTGTACATTTATGAGATAGAACGTAGAAACCCTATATTTTTAAAGATAAATTATGGTTGTACTCGTACAACAAAACATACAAAGGGAAAAAAATAAAAAAATAAGATAAACTTATATTTAAAATATAATAAATAAGATGATGAAAGTAAAAGAACAAAATAAAGGCAAGTGTAAGCCAAACAAACAAGAGAGAGGAAAATAAAATTGTTCTCCATTTCAATAATAATAAAAAAAAAAAAAAAACATAATCACTCAGTCACTCGTATTGTCAATGTTTATCCTGGGAGTCACACTGATCTTCAATCTTCTTCGAACCAGACGTGTGCGTTGTTTCAATTCTGCATTAAAAGTAAAAATGTCTAAAAATTAATGCATTAATATTCCACATAACCAGAATTAAAACACTTAACAGTTAACATGTAGACAAGAATGTAAACAAGAACATTTGCACTACATGCTAGCTGTCAGATACACTAGTTAATATTTCACACTAGATCCCGAAACAATGAATAAAACAAAGAAGGCCAAACCATGAAGAAAATAAGAAACACAAGACTAGAACAAAAAAAAAGGCATCATATGTCAGTGTAGTGCATTCAACCTTGAAAGGGGGCAACTCCAACTAGGAACAGCATATGACAAATTCAAACATGCAAACATAATTTCGGTCATTTTGTTAAATTAATGAATGAACATTCGTATTTGTTTTCAAATGTTTCTCGTGATTTTGTTTTAACTAACCAATTGGAAAACAAGTTCGGTCATTTTGTTGCAACCAATTTTTTCTTTTAAAAAAATACTTATTATATGTGGTTTTGGAGTTCCTTAATACTAGTTTCTCTTGTTTGTAAAAAAAAAAAATACTAGTCTCTCTTTGACACGCAGTAGTTAGTAAATAATAACCGTACAATTAAATTTATTTTATATAATTAATTTATTCAAATTATATTAATTATGAATAATTATAATTGCAGAATGTTTTTTTTACCTAATTAATTTTTTTTGGAAGTAATTGCAGATTGTTATTCAGCAAGCTGGCTAAGCCGCATCTTCTGCTTTCTTTCTAGTCGACTTTTAGTTAAAAAACTTATAATTAGTAATTAGTAAAATGATTCTTTAAAAACAAGATAATAATAAAAATTATAATTGAATTTAATTATAACACGCTGAAAGAGTAAATATTTTTTATATTCACATCCATCATAGATTGTTATGTCATATATAAAGTATTTCTTAATTGGTTGATAGTATAAAATTCTCTATATCAATAATGTCTGGAATTTAAATTATTTATAAAATTATAAGTAATTAATGAGAAATGTGAATAGTTAATTTTTTTTAGTGGATGTGAATAGTTAAACTAGAGAGACAATAATGTTATTCTTACATTTAGCCCAAGGATGCTGTATCACTTATAATGTTTACACCATTTCGAGGGCAAATATTTCATCGTCAATTTTTTCAATGCATATAAAAACATTTTTTTACAGAAACCAAAAAACAATTTGAATCAACATAATAATAACTTACATCATAAACGTATATGCATCATTGCGTAAAAACGACAAACTTACAATATATTTGGTTTATATAATATCTAGCATTCTAACGCAATCTCAAACAAATGAACACTCAAATAACAATCAACATGTTCAAAAGATATATTATGTATTGCACACGATTTAATAAAATTTTAGCAAAGGCCACACTTTTTTTTGCTAGATGTCTTTCAAAGTATCAATATTCCAATGCTTAACTATTATTGATTGAGATGTAGTATGTTCAAATTAATAGATGTCATCATATTAATATAGTGTGATATAGCTGATATGTAACATTATTCCTTAAATATATGTTGTTAATGATTTGATTTTTGATTCATGTGTAAAAAAAAGATTTGTTAGGAAAAATAAACATTTTAAATGAATCTTAATATATCTAAGAATTAGTTTTTAACTCTTGACTAAGTATATATTTTTTTTTTCACATTGTCAATGAATGTATACATCGTTCACAAAAAAATAAAGTATACAAATCCTTAAAGGGGTGGAAGATTGTGAAAAAAAATGATAAATCTAACAAATGACATGTTAAAAGGGAAGAGAGAAAAAATATATGTAACATAAATATTAAAACTATGGTATGGAAAATTAAAATTAACTATAAGAAGTATTTACACATCTCGTAAAGAAAAGTATTTACACAAAGAAATCTGTTTCAAGTGATGTATATGCATAAAATATGAACACCAAAAATTTAATAATCCTAAATCGAATTTGGTAATTGGTATGGCTGAACCAATTTTTTAGCAATTGACATGGTAATAGCACACAGATTTTGCACATATCGGTTGGTATCCCTTAAAGGTGAAGTAGCCAGATTCCTAAATTTAGTATTGCATGACTCAGCTTCAATAATAGTAACATAAGCCTTTTGTTGTACAGCCCTATAATCACCTACGTCCATAGCATTTAGAGCCTCTCTCAAATGTACCTTGACTATCGTGTTGTATGAAACAAGACAATCTTTCAAGGCCATTTTTAGCATAGGGTCCTCTGTTTGCACATAAAACTTGGGTATATGTTCCAATGTGATAGAGGCATTGGCATTGACAATCTCAAGGGTTAAACGAGCAAAACCCGCAGTATCTGCTTTAGATCTATGGTGAATTGATGATCGCAAAGTCATGACACAAAGGTGATAATGAGGTGATTGACGACATATTTGCTCTAACAAACTTGTGTGAGAGAGAATGGATTGAATTGGTGGAACGAAGAAGACTAATGAAATGGTTAACTGAAAGAGAATAAAAGTTGATGAACTTGAAAGCATCATTTTCCTCGTAGACTCAACTGAAGAACATAAAGGAAGATGATTGAATTGAATCATTTATTCTAACATGCGATAATATGATTTATTAGAGGAATGAAGCTAGTGGTCTATGTTTTCGACCGGTTTTAGGAAATATTTTGACGCTTTCCTCTGTATTCGCTAACGAGGTGAAAGTGTGGCCTAAATGGTTTTGAATTCTAAATTATTAGCTTTACAAGCTTGCAAATTAGGGACAGCAAAATATGTCTCTTTTTTCCATGAACTTTTTGTTTTCGGTTAATCAGAAACCTATTAAATCCATGAAATCACAAAGAGACCGCGAGAATTTTAAATTTTAATTATGGATGCAACGATTTCCCTTATAAAACCATGCAGACCAATTGCACCTACCTATCTATCTATATCTATATTATATAGTTTCAATTATTAACTTTATATATAGTATGATATACAATTAACTTAGATTTTTTTTTTACCAAAAAATACAATTAACTTAGATAGTATTATTAAAAATTATATTTTTAGAATAAATATATTTATTAAATTTAATAAATACAGTATATGTTTATTAACAATTTCAAATAATAAAAGAAATACTATTCAAGATACTACAATAAATATTTAATTCCAATAAAATAATAATTCCTAAATTTTAAAAAAAAATCACAAAACACTAATGCAAAATACATTTTTTATTAATTATAAGTATTTTATAATTTTTTATTGTAAAGAAAACACAAATTTGCATTGGTGACAGAGTTAAGGATAGGCAAAGTGTTGAAACTTAAAAGTTGAAATGGAAAATTACTTAATGCACAGCAATATTTGCTTTGGTGCATCATAATTGCATTACAGATTGCGTAATTCATATGTAATACTCATAACATGGATTGTCCAATTCATAATACAATTTTGACACACCAAAGCAAATACTATGGTACTTTAAGTAATTAACGTTGAAATGACAGCATTTGATATACAGACACTAAAAGAGCCGAGATATAGAAGGAGTGAGTGGGCTGGGTGGCTGGACCAGTAATAATAAAAATAAAAGGCTTTTGCTATTTACATCTCCATTTTTCTGGAAGCACACCCCAATACATCCTTTCTACTAACCATTATACCCTTTTCTCTTAAATATGTACACTCATTTTTCTCTTTGAAAATGTATTTTTGGAATTAAATATACCTATTCCCAAAATATATCTCCAAAACTATAATTTATAGTTTTAGAGATACAATTCCAAAATGGTATATGTTATTCCAGAAAGATATTTTTGATAATAACAAATTGGTGTATAATAGACGAGTTAATCATGAACATGCCTTGAAACATAATGATACATGAAAGAAAACACTAAATATTTTATGTTATTGATGAAAACACAATATTATATAATTAATATATGGTGAAAATGATTTAAAATTAGGGTTTAAAGAATAATAAAGATAGAATGAAAATAAGATTTTAGATAGGATTTAAAAAATCTCAATAATAGAATAAAAATAAGACTAACAAACATGGATAAAAGATAAATATTTATCTTGTCAATGTTTTTTTTTTATATTTCTCGTTAACGATCTTAATTCTTAAGTAATATTTTATTTAAAATCATATACCTATTTCAAAAGTATATATTTGGAACTATAAATTATAGTTTTGGAGATATATTTTTGAAATAAATATATTTAATTCTGAAAATATATTTCTGGAAAGCAAAAGGAGTATATATCTTTAAGGCTTTGTTTGGAAGTTAGGAGGGGAAGGAAAGGAAAAAGATTCAAGGAGAAGGGAGGGGAAGGAAATGGAGGAAAATGAGGGAAGTTTCTTCCTCCTTGTTTGGGAGTTAAAAATATATTAAGAGAGGGAAATTGAGATTTATTAAGATGTTAAATATGAAAATTATATAATTTAAATGTAAAAATATATTAAAAATATATTTTAATATATTTTGGAAATTATAGTTGGGATAGAATAGTAATTTTAATTACTTTTTCTTCTAAAAATTCCCAAATTGGGGGAACAACAATTTTTAGGCTTTGGAGGATTTTGGAGGAGTTTTAAAAATCCTCAAATCATTTTCCTCAAAAATTAAAACTCTAAAACAAGAAGATGACACCATCTAAACCTTTCCCTTCCCTCTCTTCCCCTCCAAAATCCCTCTCCCAAACAAAGCCTAAGGGTAGTTGGGAAGGGTTATGAGGGTTTACTTAGTAAAAAGGTTGTGTGAATAGCAAGAGCCTAATAAAAATGCCCTCACAAAAAAAAAACAAAACAAAACAAACCCAAGTCGTCGATCCTTTCTTCGTCGTCGTCTCATTCGTTAGTAGTATTTATTAATTATGAATTAATGATTGTGTTGTGTTTAGTGTTGCATAGCATCGTAAGCCAGAAAGAGAAGAGGTGTCACTCCACCGGAGCAAAGGAACACATAGCATAACCCACTTCTCCTTCTCTCCCTCTCCCTCTCTAGGGTTTCGGTTAGGGTTCCGCTCTGTTAAGCCAAGCTGGATAGACACAGAGGAGAACGTTACAACAACAACAATGATTTTCACAACAACAATAATAACTATCGTCACTCCAACAGGGGGGGCAACAACTCTCACTCGCGCTTCTCTGATTCTCCCATCAGCTACCACAACGCGCGCCGGAGCCCCGGGGGATTCCGCTCCGGCGCTGCTCCGCACCACCGCGCCTTCGATAGTCCCCCGCTTCGCTCTCCCGGCAGGGGCGTAGAATTCCGGCCGATGGGCTCCGAGGGTCCCGCGGAATTCGGATTCAACGGCCACCAGCCGCCGCCGCCGCTCGCTGGCCAGAAACGACGATTTCCTTTCTCCGGGCGCGTTGGTGGTTCGCCCGGTGAGTTTTATTCACTTTTTCTCCTTTTCTCTTGTTTGGTTTGCGGTGTTGTTGCTACTGAAAATTGAGTCTTGAATAGATAGATTTTCGTTTTCCACGAATTTCAATTGCTGCGGTTGCTGTGTTGTAGTAATCATTGCAACTTCTTGGAGTGGCTATTGCTTTTAGGGTTGCTTGAACATGGGTCATGTTGAGCGTGTTGCTTTTTGTTTTTCTTTGGATATTGTTGAGGATATATGTTCTGTTTGGATAAACTTTTTCAGTAAGTAATTTTTTTTTTTTTTTTTTTATAGAAGTTCATTTTAACTTATGATGGGGGAAATTGATTTTAAATTATGGGAGAATTTTTTATTTTGTCTTAACCCTCCGGTTCATTAGGAGAAAGAGATGGTGACTAATCCGGAGTTCAGTCGGGAGATTAGTAAAGCCTGACCAAGAATTGTTTCTGCCAAGAATCGAATTCGGGTAGTACCCGAACAATTCAACCTTAACTTCAGCATATTAATCACTTGTGTCTACTCAATTGGTTTATGGGAAAACCTATTTTAATTTATAGGAGAAGTTAATTTCATTTTATTCTTATTTTCTTCTCCTATAAGTACATATGGAGGACAGGAGGAAAGAGTTTATTCAAACAGGAAAATAGTCTTTAAAGTCCTGGTAGGAGTTAGGGTTTAAGAGTGGTAATTTGATGGTCAACAATTGGATATTTTACATTGCTGCTCCTGGCATTTGTTTCTGTGAGAAGCAACGGTTTTTTATTTATTTATTTTTGGGGGTGTTGGGATGTTGCAGCATTGTTTAGGGTTTATGTTGCTTTATAATTTACTTCCAGGGGAGGTTGGGGGGAGCTCTAATGATATGTGGTGATTGACTTGTTGTGTTGGTCTGAACTGGCAACTGGTGGGTGGGATAAAGCTTGGTGGTGGTTGTATGTTTTGTCGTGACCTTGAGTTGTTTCAGTTATTGTTGTAGTTTTTGCCTTGCCGTTTTTGTTGTCTCTCTAGTTCGGCAACAGTTATAGCATTGTGTAATTGAAACAAATGACATGTTTTTCTCTTTCAGATCATTTAGATGGTGGGAATTTTGCCAAACTTTTTGTCGGATCTGTTCCCCGAACAGCCACCGAAGAAGATGTAAGTTATATTGCCTAATGATTTCTTATTTTCTGTACATTAAATGATATTGACTTTAGTTTATTAATGATAAATTATCTCGTTACAATTATTTGATGCCAGATTCGCCCTTTGTTTGAGGAACATGGGAACGTGATTGAGGTTGCCCTCATCAAAGATAAAAAGACAGGACAGCATCAAGGTATTTGTTATTTTTACATTATGAGACTATTTTGATTCATATACACTTTATTTCAGGTCCTTTGAGAGGCTGATGGTAGAGAAAATAAGCTCTTAATCTTCTCAGTTTGTTTTTGCCACAAGTTCAGACTTGTTAGTATTGGTTCCACCTTTTTTTTCCTCATCCTGTCGTACCTGAAGGTGCCACAACATGTAAACCTGTAAGCTGCTCTTTGTATAGCATATGGGATCTTGGAGGACCAAAAAGATCCTGCTCTTGCAATTGTAGCTGTAGTGGTGGGGGCATTACCCAACATTTGATTGTAGTTGGAGTGTTGGTTGCCATAGCTGTAGACTTTTTTATTTCAAAATTTTAGAAGTCAGTTATTGTACAAAGGGAACAGTGGGAAAACTTGGATTATTACATTTGAATGGTGTTAACCACTGAATCACAATGTATTACTGAAGGTTTAATGTTTCTCATATGTTGGTGAAATAAGCATTTATTGAATGAATGGCTTGGAATGTCGTATATGAGTTGATTTAATGAAGTTGTATGGGTATGAAGTTGGGTTGACTAAATATGGATGATGATTGATATTAGTGCATGGTTTTGCTGGAATTCATACTTCATTAAATACCTTATGAGTGGCAGTGTCTGCTGAAGATGTGATTGATGGCCGTTCATTTGTGTTTACGCAAAATCTAGGGCAAGTAGTTTTAGCGTTATTGTTATGCTTGTGTGTTGGATTTGATGTTCCTATATGGTGCTTGTTTTGAACAATGATTCAGCTTCTTGGTGACATGATGTCTGTGATTGTGTATAACGATGCAGCTCCTGTTGAATCCGAGCCATGTGGTTGTTTTGCAATTGAAATGCATGGGTTTGGAACAGTGATGATCTGTATATATTTTTATTTTAAAGTTATGGCAGGTATTGGACAAGTATTTCCACATTTGACTGGATCTGCTGTCAATTGGTCCATCATACTTTTAGTGACTATTCTATTGGTGCATAAAGTATTATGCAAGGAAATATAGTTGTTCAAATGGTCATCATGGAAAGTTTGATTCTCCATGGCTCTGAAATATCATGTAGCGCTGTGCTTTTGCCTTTATTTATTTGATACTAAAGTTGGACTCACAGTTGTGCTTCATCACAAGAATTTATTCCAAGCTTGTACAATATCCAGTTGCAGGAGAAAAGCTGTCTGGTTTTTAAAATACATTGGTGTTTAACTGTTTGAGTATGAATGCCATATCCAATGCCAGATATCATCTTTAGATTCTATTGATTGTGGACATATTAGTAATTGGGGTTAGTATTTCTGAAGCAGTAGTGTGGATCTATGTAACCTGGCGGCTTTAGTTAAGCCTCTACCCATGTGTAGTTTTTCTACAAGCAATCTATTGTTAATTGTCAGTTTTTCTCTGCTTTGGGGAAGTATAAACTCACAGAGAATATAATGTCAAACTCCGATAGGAGATGCGAAATGGGAGTTTATTTGCTTAACAAAAAGTAGTTATTGATTATGTGCCAGTCATATATTGATAAGTTCAACTGTGCTCCCATAACTTGTAAGCTACCCCACTGAATGCTGATAAATCAGCATGATACTGGTTATTGACTTAAAAATTCAAGCAGCTTTTGGCTACATGCCATTTTTTGTTTGTGTGGATGAATTGCACTCTACAGAATTCTTCATTGGACACATAAGATCCTACTTAAATTTGATGTGGATTCTGCACAGAATGTGTGCAACGTATAGGTGGAACCAAAATTCTAGTCCATGAAATATTGAAATTCTAGGGGCTTTTTAGATAATCTATAAGAGCATTAAATCCATTTGGTCTGCAACTGATAGTTGTTTATAGAAATGTTTATGAGGAATATAGAATAAAGTACACTCTAATAAGATTATTGTCGAACTATAATGTGATATCTTGATGCTTGGATGATTTTTGCCTCAGCGCTTGTGATGAGATTATCTTGGAGGTCAACTAAAACTTTTATGAGATCTTAATCTTTGGGATCATCTGGCTTTGATGCCTTATGAAAAACTAGGTGTTCAAATATAATTTGGTTGATCTATCCCCTTATGAATTCTCTTTAGTCTCTTCTCTTCTCCCAAATAGTTACAAAATGCACTAGAAGAATCAATCTAATTTGTTCGATGAGTAATTAGTAAAGACTATGAGTATGAGGGCCTTAATTTTTTACAGTTACTGTCAGCCATTGATTAAGCAAAAAAAGGTTTAATATAGAATCACATTAAGTTTTTTGCTCTGTCATTTTCTGCCAAATTTCTTGATTTGTATTTTTATTGATACCTATTGCTTTTGGGGGGGGGGGGTATTTTAATGAAACTGGTATAAATTATCTTTGTTATGCAGGTTGTTGTTTCATAAAATATGCTACCTCAGAAGAAGCTGATCAGGCAATTAGAGCATTGCACAATCAACATACTCTTCCTGGAGTGAGTTGTGCCTCTGAATTCTAGATAGTAAATTGTGAGGCAGCTTATAGTTAGTAATTTTCTGACACTTGTATCTTATTATTTAGGGTGTTGGTCCAATCCAAGTGCGATATGCTGATGGTGAACGGGAACGCCTCGGTAACTATTTATATTTATTGACATTGATAGGCTTGAAAACTTACTGCCACATGTTTAGTATGCACAAGGCTTAAATAAAAATACTGTTAAGGTATCCATAATCATAGTTGTAATTTTTCCTCTTTATAATTTAAAACGTATCTAGAGTTCTCTGGAGTCTGGCCTGATTGTCAATCTTCTGCATCAGGGGGCCTTATGAAATCTGATCAAATGTTTGAAACATCTTTTATATATGGAAACTTGTGTCTTAGTTTATCAATTGGAGTAAGGAACTTTATAATTTTCCCTAACTTCATTCATATGTTCTAAACCTCCTGTCTACATTGTAGTTGTTTCACTTATTATTTTACCAAAATATATTTAAAAGTGCTAGTGATCATGGGTTCGAATCCGAAAACAGCCTCTTTGCATATGAAAGGGTAAGGTTGCATACAATATCCCTCCCCCTTACCTGCGCATAGCGTGGAGCCTCTGGACAATGGGGTAGGTAGTTTTTTTATATTTAAAAGTGCTAGTGAAATTTACTTTTGGGTTAGAACAGCTAATTAGTTGATAAGGAAAAAAAAAACTAGCGATACTATTTTCATCTGAACATGTTCCAAAGCTAATTTTTGTTAAAAATAGGTTGTTCTAGGGGAAGAGTTTATGTATGGACATGATTTTGTATTTGTGAGTGCATCATTGTTATTAGTCATCTGATGATTCTATTGACTGTTTCATGTTTATGCAAATTAATTTATATGATAGGTGCTGTTGAGTACAAATTATTTGTGGGCTCTCTGAACAAACAGGCTACTGTAAAGGAAGTTGAGGAAGTATGTTTCCTGCTGCAATCAAACTTTTCACTAGAGACTCTTTTTTTCAGTGGGACAGTTTTTTTATTGTTGTCTTGCACAAGGGAAACTTTGGCACAAGGGAACTGATGTCTGTGATTAATGAATTGCAATAAATATTTAATATCTCTCCAGTATTATTTCAAACTTACTGTTTTTATTAAATGTAACTAATTGATGGTCTCTCTCTCTCTCTCTCTCTCTCTCTTGCATCAGATTTTCTCAAAATATGGTCGGGTTGAAGATGTTTATCTTATGCGCGATGAGAAGAAACAAAGTCGTGGTATGTTTCCTACCTATATGGGATATTAGCTGGAAACTGGGTCGGGGATGATGGTGAAATCATGGGGGTGAGGGTTTGGTTTCCATGCTTCAGTTTCATAATTGTTCTTGAAGAAAGTATGAATTGGTTGGTGTATGAGTGGTATTGTTTTTGACCATTCCCTTCAATGTTTGGAGGCATCATAATTTTTTATTTTGGGGTTACTTCTTTTTGTGTCTCTGTATGTGTGTTTGTGTTTGATGGCAATACAGAATAGATAATATTTTCCCTTATTTTGGCTGAAGGATGTGGTTTTGTTAAATACTCACACAGAGATATGGCTCTGGCAGCAATTAATGCGCTTAATGGAATCTACACAATGAGAGTAAGAAAAAATATATATTTTTCTCTTTTAATAATTCTTCTTATGAAAGCATTCTGGTTAATCTTGCATTTTTCTGCATAGGGTTGTGAGCAGCCACTTATTGTCCGGTTTGCTGATCCTAAAAGGCCTCGCCAAGGAGATTCCAGGTTTGTCATAGCTAATTTATAATTCTTAAGCATAAAAGTCCATTCTAAGGCTAATTAATTAAATAAAGCATGGAGCCATGGACTGTTTAAACTTGAGCCAGAAATTGACTTATGAATATGAAATCAAGCCTAGGCAAGAAGCTTTTTTTTTTTAGTTGGCAGTTTGTATTTATACAATAGTTCTGGTATGTTTGCTTTCTTCAGGCTGGTTAGCCTACATTTTCAAAGGGAACTGTTCAAATCGAAGAGGTCTAAAACAAGGCTATTATTTGTTGTATAAGTTGTCATAAGGGATTTTTCTTCGATCCTGGTCTTTTACTCCAACAAGTTGGTTATTCATTGTTGGGACTTATTTACTTTTTGTTCCTCAGGGGTGAAGGGAAGGAATTTCTCTTTCATTTTGGACTTGAATTACATAAGGAACTTTGACGTAATAATATTCTTGACATATTTGTGTGTAGTATGAATCAGCTGCTGCATTGATGCAAAAATATAGATACATAAGTAAACAAGTCTGTCGATACCAAACTGTTGTTCTGACCTTGTATCTTTTTAGATATTCTATGATTCAAATGCATGTTATGCTTATATCAGCCAGAGGTTTTTAAAATTGTTTGGCTTGCTTCAGGGGTCTTGCATTTGGAGGCCCAGGATTTGGTCCTAGATTTGATGCACCAGGCACAAGGTATCCTCCCCACCTTTACTTTCCTCTACCTTTTGCATGGTTCCTCTATTATATTGTCATGTTAGGACTTGTTACAATGATTTCTTCTGTAATTCCTATTTGCAGACATCCAACCAATATTACAGATCCTATCGGTGATCGTATGCCTCCCCCTAATGCTTGGCGTCCCATGCATCCGCCAAATATGGGGCCACCTTCTAATGCTGGTCTTCATGGCATGGGGACACCGTTGCTTCCAAGATCTGGTGACATGGCATTGCCTACAAATGCAGTAAGTATAAATTTGGTTCACTCTAAATCCTAATATCTAATGCAAAATGCCTCCCCAACCCAACTTCATTTTTTTAAAATGTTGTGCTACTGAATTCTTATTGTTGCTTTAGTTTGCATGGTCTGTGGATGCTATGATTTCTTGGTGCTAAACTGATAGACTCAGCAGATTACCATGAAGTTTGGCCAAGTAGAGCATGAACATTACTATTGTTTCTTGCCAACTAATGTAATCAGAAGAATGATAAAAACAAATGTTTGAGTTTCATGTGTAAGCATAGATTATAGATATAATCTTAAATATGTACATTATTCACTTAAATCCTTCAATTTAAATACATTTATGGCTGCCTTCTGGATATATTATGAAGTGAGAGGCAGCTAAGTTGTTTCTTGTCTTTTTGTAAAACACGAAAGTTGCACTATCTCACAAAGAAACTGCACCGTCTCATTACCTTTTTTTGTAAAAAATAAATAAATAATGGGATTAACTAAGTCAAGAGGGGGGTGAGCCTTGAAGCAGCAGTAAGGTGCAGCCTTGTGAGTTGGAGGTCATGGGTTCAAATCTTGGAAATAATCTTTCCAATTGCGAGGTAAGGCTGCATACATCTACCCTTTAGAAACCCCACAAGGTGGGAGCAACCTTGTGACTTGGAGGTCACAGGTTCAAATATAGAGATGAAAATAACCTCTGCTTGTGGGGTGAGGTTGTGTACATCTACCGACACTATTATTGGGTAAACTGCAAGTGGGTTCTACTAAATAGGGAATAGTACCTGCTAAACAGGAAGTGAAACCAACATCATTTAGTGGACCGATTGTATTTCACCTTACCAATAGGATGTTGGAGAGGCTGTGCTGCTAGAATTTTTCCTATAATATATTTAAATTTGAATTAAATTGGACATTTGAGAAAATATTGGCCACTAATTGCTGGTTAGATGCATTTGTTTGTGTTACTGTTCCACCATTTTAATTTATTTATTTTTCAAGTATTAGTATTTTACTCTTCACAACATATTTAGCTTATACTAATGCTTGAACAATTATAGGGCGGTCCTATGACTAGATTGGGAGGCCCCATAGATGGTCGTTTTCAAGTTCAGTCTATGCCGATGTCACAACAGGTATATTTGTCTAATAAGATTCTCAGCATACAATTGAGATTAATTAATAATTAGGCTTCACTTCCTCTTTGGTAGCTTGAACATATTAGTAGATTTATTTTACTTTCAGAATTTCAATCAGCCCATGCCACAAATTCCACCAGTCAATCAACAAATATCACCATTGCAGAAACCTGTTCAGTCATCCCAGGAACTGCCACATTCCCACCAGTTATACCCTCAAGCACCAGTTCCCTATCCACAAACATCTCTTAGGCAGCATTCCCAGCCACAACTTCCTCTCTCTGCTGGTCCTCTTCCATCTCAGCAGGTACATGGAGTAAGTGGACAGTTTCCAACTTCTCAGCCCCAAACTCAACAGAGTGCTTTGTCTGCTGCAATTCCTCAGACCCATCTTGAAACTGGCATGCAACCTAATACTGCATTAACTACTCCAAATCAACCGCAAGTTCCTCCCTCTGTGCAACAGCAGCCTCTTCAGCAATCCCCTTCTCCGTTAGCTCAGATGTTGTCACAACAAACCCAGACTTTGCAAGCAAGCTTTCATTCATCTCAGCAGGCCTTCTCCCAGCTTCAACAACAATTACAAATGATGCAACCTTCTAGTCAAGCATTAACATTCCAGCAAAATGCAGACGCTACCAAAAAGCAGGTATTTTTTGTTAAATTCCCTGCCTTTATTAGATTTTAATTTGAATTCTATCAAAGTTTCACAAATTGATCTGTATTCTTGCTTAATTTGCTTCGGTCAGACTGATGTATGAAGTTTGGTTCAAATCAGTTGTACTACATTTTTTTTTTCTTTTTAATATTTGCAGTTTTTCCATGGATTGTATTCTTTAAATTGATTTTTGGATTTGTTAAGACTTTTTGGTGGCTAACTAGACTGGTTGTGGACATAAAACTTTTTTTTTCCTCATGATGCTTGGATGTATCATTTATAATTTTCTAGGGTGTATTAAAGGATGCTTTCAACCTTTTGTAATTATGATTATGTGCCAATTTTCTATTCTTGTAGTCTCAATGGGCTGGGCCTGGGACTGTAGCACAAGCCGTGGCCAGCACTCATGCAGCTGCACCTGCTGCAGATGTGCCTTCATCCACACCTGCTAATTCTGCCTTACCAGCAATAAACCAGAACATGGCTCTTGCCAAATGTAATTGGACAGAACATATATCTCCTGAGGGCTTCAAGTACTACTATAATAGTGTCACTGGTGAAAGTCGGGTAGGAATTGATTTGAGTTGCCATTGTTTTAACTATTTTAATTATACCTGTGGAACTAACGTTCACTGGAACCAACCTACAGTGGGAGAAACCTGAGGAGTTGGCATTATATGAACAGCAACAGCAAAGGCCATCTGTTCAGCAGTCTCAAACTCAGTCACAACCTTCAATACTACCTGCCCAGCAAGTTCCCCAAATCGAACATGTTCAGCCCCAAAGTCATGTCCAAGGACAAGTTCTCCACCAGCAACAAATACAGCATCGTTCTTCTTTGTCTTCTTCGGTAAGCATCTGACATATTGACATACTCCCTTTTGACATTGGAAATTGATTTTGTATTACTGACTTTCGTTTGGTCCTATTCTAGTTCCAGGCATATGGAGTTACGGGCCCTCAAAATGTTCAGGTAACACTATTTTTGTTAACATTTGTTAAACGGTAATAAAAGCTCTGTATGATGTGCCTCGTGGTCTATTCATGTAGCCCCCTGTTGCTAATGTTCAACTGTCTGATTTTTGTTGTGTATGACTGAAAGTTGTTTGGCATTTCAGGAAGTGGGTTATAAACAGTTACAGGCATCGGCTATTTCTGCTGGTGATCCAGGACGCTACTCACAGGTATTATAAGTTTCACTTCTCATACTTTTCATTCATTTTATCATGCCCCCTTTAGTCTAATGATAATTCCTGGTCCCTTTTCAGGGTATTCGTTCTACACAAGAATTGATGTGGAAAAATAAGCCTGCAGGTTCCCATCCTTGAGCTTACTTATCTATCTTATCCTCTCAATGCTTGCACGCACAAACTACATGAAAACCAATGCATAGAAGAATAATTTGTTTTGAATTTAGATAGTCACACTTTATATTTAACTTTAGTTTGGAGAAGGTGGAATAAGTGAACTGCATTTGCTATGAATGTTGAAGAGCGGGTTGTCAGACTAGGCTATGTTTCTACTTTTGTTTATTATTTTTATAATTTCAATGCTAACTTACGGTATCTTTTTTTCACCTCCAGGAGTTTGAACTTTGATGGGTTGAGCTTGAGGCGGCAGATACAGATGTCACAGCTTCAAAAGGTAGGGGACAACCGTCTTCATTTTGATCCCATGTGACATGTAACAATTTATTTGCATTGGCGAGTTATTTTGGCCCTCGTTGTCGAGGTTTCACTCTCTGGCTCAGCACTAAGGATGTGAGATTCAAAATACATGGCAGGGGAAATGCCTACCCAGATCGTCCTGTACCATAATATTTGCTTAAATATAAATTTTAACCATTAATTTTAGGGACACATCTGACAGTTTCTTAGGTGCTTGCAGTGATCGTTTCCTAAAATAAAATAGTAACGGTTATTGAGAAAAGCATCTAAACGTTTGTCTCAAGTGTTTTCTGCGACATGCTCATGTTCTGGGACAACAGTAGTGTTGCCTTTTGCAACATAGCACGCCAGAAGAGATTCGTACCTTTTCGTAGCAGTGTGGAGCTTAAGGAATTAATGGCTTTCATCCACCTGTGCTTACGAAAATTTAACTAAAGCTCGATTCAAGTAATAAAAGTCATTTTTGGTTTACACTAAAATTTTATATCTTTCTTTAAGCATTCCAGTGATGGAAAAAATATCTTAAACGGATAAATAAATATAACTAAAGATGAGTTTATCTTTACATAATATAACAGAAAAATGAAACTTTTTTTTCTTAATTTTTTTTTTTAACTATCTTTTATCTACATAGGGGCTAGGGCAAAAGTGAGCCCTCACACATCTTATTTTCTCAATTTTTTTTTACCCTTTTCATTTTTTTAAAATTCTTTTCACATTTTAATTTTCTCGTTTTCTTTTTTTTTTTTTATTTTATTTTATTTCTCGAGACAATTAAATGTTCACAAGACGTTTTTATTGTTTACAAGTATAATTAATTTCTCTATTATTGACAATAACTATCAATACTTGTAGTTTAAGATTGTCATTAATGGCTTGAGCCCAATCCCTACCATTTATATATATATAAATTCTCCTAAATCTGAAATACTAATTCAAGACTGGTGCTTGGTAAAGAAGTTTGCCAGAAAAAAGAGTTGTAAACAACTAATCACATCGTTGGTGATAATACAAAAGTCAAAGTCTCCATAATATAAAGCATTTGTCTTTTTAATTTATTTAAATTAGTTACATACTATTTCTTCATCCTATTTATAAAAAACAAGTGATATTATATTTTGTACTAACCACTTGATGGATGCCAATACTTCCTTTTCCACCAGTTTCTTGTAAATCTTGAAACACTGCAAAGCTTCTGATTTTTCAAACAGTAAATAGACCCAACCTGTGCGACTATAATCATCAATAAAGCACAAGAGATACCTCTTTCCACTATTTGAGATTTGCTCTAATGGTCCGCAAATATCTGCATGTATGAATTTCAAGACCTTATTAGCACTACATTCACTTTTCTTGGGAATAGGATTACGGTGTTGCTCACCGAAAAAACAATCTTCACAAGGGACATCTGAGGCTTCCAGTTGAGATAGTCCACACACAATTTTCTTTTGTCTGTAGTGTATTCAGTCCCTTGTAGCTTAAGTGGCCATACCTTTGATGCCAAAGGTAAATATGCAGACATTCTTCAATAGGGGAAGTGATGTTGGAGCTTTCATTGAGAAGGATAAACATACGGTTGGTACTCATCTTTGTGTTCGCAATCAAGCCTTTGCATGGATGATAGATAGATATTGCATATCCCATTTTTTATGAGAACGGAAAGACCCTTTGCACCTGTCTCATACTCAACAAATTGTTTCGAAGCTCAGACACATAATATACATCTCGAATAAGAAAAGTAGTGCCACTAAACACCAATCTAACACTACCTTTCCCAACTACAGACATTCGAGAGTTATTTCCACACTTAACAATGTGCTTATGTTCTTCTATCATGTTTGAGAACACACCTTTGTCTCTCCTCATATGATTGGAACATCCTGAATCCAAGAACCATGCATCATTCCATTTCGCATCATTTTCTTCTAGAAAGTCCATCAATCCATTTGGGACATTCATATTGAAAATGCCCCAAATTATGACACTTAAAAAACTCCACTATGGCCTTTGAGAAAGACTGTCTCCCTCTTCCACATCCTCTACCTCGGTATGCTCCTTGTCCTCTTCCTCTACTGCTTTCCACCTTGAGTGCTTGTTCACCATCTCGGCTGCTTCTTTTAAACTCCTGTTCATGAACCACCAGGAGCTTTGAAGCTCATCAATGGACATTGCTTCTGTGTCCTTTGACTCCTCGATCGAAACCACAACATAGGTGAATCCTGTCAACGTTCCAAGAATTTTCTCTTTCCTGAAACATTTCTATGGAATGATATACAGCAAAAGATTGTATCCTGCATCTTCAGTACCTTTAATCACTCTTAATATATATTCGTGATACAATTTATGATTTATATCCAAACTTTTTCACTAGTAGACTAATAATTTCGAACGACCAATGGACCGTCGGCACCAAAATATTCTGATGATTCAGATTCATCCATCGTTGTCTAATCTCTATTCTCTAGCAAGGAACTAATGGGTATCCATTTTCCCCCTCACTGTTTGGGGGGCTTTTTTCTTTTTCTTTTTCTTTCAGAATCATAATTAGATAAAGGGACTATGAAGCTTGAAAAGTTGAAGAGTTTTGCATCAAGAAGTTAACACTTTGGTTGCCACATTTTTAACACACACTGCTTTTGTCCGACATATTCCTAAACTTGCAAAACAAGTAAGGAATAAAGAAATTGTTACCCGAGTTTTCCACCAAATTTGAAACTTATCTCTAATGGGTGTGTCATTTAATCGAAGATAAGGCTAACCAAATATATATACACAAATTAATTTAAAATGTAAAGTAAATCATGTTTCCACG
The DNA here is from genome assembly GCA_007407185.1 of Glycine tomentella. Lineage (NCBI taxonomy): Eukaryota > Viridiplantae > Streptophyta > Magnoliopsida > Fabales > Fabaceae > Glycine > Glycine tomentella. Next base: position 1,199,478 of record PYAF01001630.1, on the reverse strand, counting down.
AAAAATGGACGTGTTTATTATATGGTGGTATTTAAAGTGACTAGAGTGAATGAGTAACTCTTTCTACTGGAGTTTGGATTCAGATGCCTCCAACGAATCATATGGGTTGTTATGCAAATGACTAGACCTCCTTTCACTTCCTTGATTCGCTTTTTTTTTTTCTTTTTTTTCTATAAAGCATCAAATTAATTGTCACTGCAACATTTGGAATTGGATTACAAGTAGATACGACTTTTCTGTTGCCTTTTGCAATTCGATAACATAAAAGTTCGATGGCTGGAAAGTTTGGGAATACCAAATAAAGTCATGCTCTAAATGGGCCTAATTATTTTATTTATATCAGAAGAAAACCTTTTTGCTTCGTCGCTTCAAGCAGAGAATATTCATTCACCAGCGACATGGTGGAAAAATGGGTAAAGCTTCATCACATGGAATTTCTGTATACATTTATATATATATATATATATATATATATATATATATATAAAAAGTGATTTCTTTATATTTTCTTCTTCCCTATCTGGTTGTGTCCATACTACCACTTGCATGCCAATTAATTACTAATGGTTCTAAGTTAAGATTATGTTACAATCAACAACATATAATCATAACTGCAATTACGATATATGGTTGTAGAAACCTTAAAATTCTACATGCGAACAGTAATTTAAAATCATTCACATATATTTGACCTATCACTAAACCTTAATTTCTTTTTCAGCTGTTACTGTATGTGTCATGCTTTATTTAAGGTATATATTCTTGAATTACCACCTCTCATGTTCAGGGAAATTTTTAGTATGAATGAAAAGAAACAGAACGAGAGAATCCTTTCCTAACAAGTTTTAGGACTAGTTTATTTAAACTTAAAAAAATAATTTTAAAATTAATGTTTTTTAAGAAACAAATAATATTAGCTACTTAAAAAAGCAAAAAAATAACTTATTTTAAGGATAAAGTTTAAACAAACATATGAAAAAATCATAAAAATGCTAATTTTGTTAAAAAAAACATTTATTTAAAAAAAAACAAATTAGCCTTTCATATCTTGTTTCTCCAAATTACTTATAGTATATAGTAAGAGCTTAGAGCAGACACACATCAGTTGTCAATATAAGATATTCTCACACTTTTTAGCAAATTTAAAACCAGCTAGCATTTTACTAAACTCGCTTTAAACCTTTAGAAAATTATGATAAAGAATATCTCAAATATTTAATACTTAATTTGAGGTGTGATCAACAATTGAAAACTAAAATCTCTTAAACAGCCAAATACAACCGTAGGGCAAAAGATCAAAACTTCCAAACTTTTAACAAACTCAATTAGCATCTATGAACTTGAGTCAATCATGGCTTCTTTCCAAATTCATCCTATCAGTTGCGCTATTTGGTATGGAAATATTTAGAAGAAAAAGCAAGGGGTGTGATGTTAGTTATTAATTATTAGTATTTTATTAGTGGAAAAATCGAATCCATAATATTTTTCTTTCTCACTTCTTTTTATCATTCAATCAACTTTATAACTCTTATTTTTACTAGACTCTTAATACATCAGTTAATGCCGTGTTTGTAAAGAATATCTTTGTATGATTTATCTTTTTCCTTCATCGTATTCTGGACAGTTACAAAAAATTAGCACATTGTTATCCACAGCCACATTGAAATATTCTTGTCTTTCTTTCTTTTTGGAAAATAATCTCAGTTCAATATACTTTTTTCAAGCATTGATGTTCCTCTAATTTTGAAGACATTGAACATCATTTGAATTTAACTAATCTCTTAACGAATTTGAATTTGAAACAGTACAGAAAATTAGATAAGCCAGCAAAATTGATATACATATTTATTTTACAAAGTTGTCAAAGTAGATGATTATATGTTAATTCCAATAAGATAAAAAAAACTATGAATCAAAGGATTGTACATCAAATAATTATATAACTAAATTTTACAACAATTATTATTTATTTATATTTACAACAATTATATCAAAAAAAAATTGAAACTCGAATTTTCTTTGCATCAAAGGGTTGTACATCAAATAATTAATGAATCTAATTCCCAAGCAGGGATAGGGATAGTGGCATGGCCCATGGCTTCTGCTAGTATTACAAAACAAAACATGTAAGCTATGCTAGGGCCTGAGAACTAGGGGTGTTCGCGGTCTGGATTGGATCGGTTTTGAAGCAAAAAATCATCCGATCCAATCTCTTCGGTTTGATCATTTGATCATCCATTCGGTTTGAAAATTTTTTCAAATCCGATCCAATCCAATCCAATTTTTTTCGGTTTGGATTGGATCGGTTTTCGGTTTTTAAAAAGTCTAAAAAAATAAAACTTATGAGACTTATTTTTATCAAAATAAGGAGTATTTAACATAAAAAAATACATTTATTGTACAAAAATAAACATCATTTTCTAATTTTCATTAGACAAACTCATTCATTGGACAATATAAGGAGCAATGTATTGGATTTTTGGTTTTTGGGCTATGATGGGGAATAGGCCCAAGTAGATAAAGGGTAAGGTATGGTTTACAATTGGATCGGTTTGGATTGGATCGGTTTTCACCGGCCAATCCGAAAACCGATCCAATCCGGTGAAAATTTTCGGTTTTTTTTTCGGTTTTCGATTTTTCGATTTTCGGTTATTTCGGTTTTCGGTTTTTCGGTTCGGTCACCGCGGTTTGCATTGGTTTGGATCGGTTGATGAACACCCCTACTGAGAACCATATATATATAATGCTTTTCTCCACACCAATATCTCACATCATCTATCTTTTGCAATCATCAAGAAACGATCCATGCTCTAACTATTTCCTTCCCAGGAAACACACATCATCATTGAATGGATGAAGCCCATCTTTGTTTATAGCTTATAGGGGAAGATGATGAGAAAAGCCATTATACACAAAAAGCTAAACGGTACTACTCAAGTAATAATGTTACAACTTTTTCCATACCTCATGCATTGTGTCAAGTCATGGGGCAATCATAACACTCTGATGCATAGTTTTCATCTTTCTTTCTTAAATTTCCCTCATCATAGATATAGAGTTCCCTGCTCCATTGCTTATTAACTTATATTCTTAATTTTCCCTTTCCCACATTAAGTCTCTGCCATAAGTATCTGAGTTGGAAAAGACGTAGCTAGCTAAAGCATTTCACCACATGCAAGTAACTGAACAAATTAAGAAAAAACCCTAACCCTAAACAACATTTGGTTTTCCACCATGAAAAAACCCATCAAACCAAAAGATCATAATCACGAGGAAGTACTAAAGAAGCTAATAATGCGGATGGCATGAGGAAGGCGAGAAAACAATTTTCTTTTTTAAAGAAAAGGGACAAAAATAGCTAATCGTCGAATATATAAATATCTAGTTACAAAGAATAACCATATATAGAAGGAAAAAAGAAAAAAAAAAGTTGAAGTCACAAAATCAGAATACTAAGTCCCTCCATATATTATCTAACCATAAAAAGTGGGAACCTCCAAAATATTTCATATGAACACAAGCCATCAGTTGAAGTGAGGTTTCTCTATGGTAACCTCTAAAGTAAAACACAAAACACCCCAAGAAGCCCATAGAGGTTTTCACTTTTCATCATTTGTTCAGTTAGCTAAAGAACCAACCATACATAATAATATACCATACAAAGATACATATAATTAATATACAACAAAATAATTAAAATAAACTAATTTGTCATAATTAAGTTCTATTATTAATTAATTAACCCAAAATATGACTATATATTATGACGATCATCACCTACACACGATCTACATTCTCCTCATTCCTCATCCGCGTTGGAACAATGTCCTGAAGAAGCCCATTGTCCCTCAAGAAAACATGAGGAGTCACCACACTAGACGGCACAAAACCTCGCTGATGATTCTCTTGGCCCTGAAGAAAGCCACTCAACGACGACGTATTGGCATAGCTCTTATTAACACAAGAAGCTGAGTTAACAACATTCAGTGGCAATGACAATGACGATGAGTTGGAGTTATACAACATTGCTGCTTGTGCATGTGCTTGGTCCCGAAACTGTTGTTGTTGTTGCAGCATAAAGTGTGCCGAACCTAGGCCACTAGTGGGTCCGAATCCACTTGCTTCGGAGTGCATCAACCCGAAGCTAGCCCGTGACGTGGCAGGACACGGGTGCGTGTGTTGCCCCTCGTAGGTTGTCACCACCACCGTAGGATCCTCTGAGGAACGCTCCACGCGCTTCTTCACGCCGCATGTCGCGGTGGTGCAACGATAATAGCTCCTGTTTTGCGTGCACCGCAAGAAATAGTTTAATTATTAGTCCCAATCCAAAGTACTAAAAAGGAGAAGAACGAATCATAGTGACAAAATTAATTAAGATTTGATAAATGAAATGCATATAATTAATATTGATTAATAATCATATACTCATGGGTATATATATTATATATATACCTTGGATGAGGGCTGTTTTTGACGGCTTTTTGACCGTACTTGCGCCATCTATAGCCATCGTCGAGGTGATCCACTTCACTCTTTGTCATGAACGCAAATCTCGGATCTCTTTGCTTTTTTTGGTTCTTCTTTTTTGGCTTGAGCCTAAGCATGGAATTTGAGCAAAAAACCAATAATTATTGACATGTTTTTTTTTTTTTTTTTGTTGGATTTCATTATAATAACAACAAACATAAGAAATCAAAATTAAGCAAAAGAAGATGAAATCGGAGAGAAATGACATTATAACGAGAACCCATTATTTTTAAGTTCAATGAACATACACAAAAACGGCCTCCTAATATATCTTCCATCAATTGTCACCACTCAGCAACCCTGTCTGTTAGCAACTGTAACCGACTTTATCCTCGTTCAATTTCATTATTATTTTTATTATTATTATTTGACATAAGCACAATGAATGACATACATAATTCATTCCTTTTTTTTTCTTTCAAGAAAACAAATAAAATAAAAAATTAAGAAAATAAATAAGTTATTATTATTGGTATTATCATTACTTACTGTTTCTTAGTCTTGTCTTGGTCTTGATGATCTTCTTCTTCTCTGCCTGCTGCTGCATCTATTGTTGTTTCATCTTCCTCCGCTTCATTATCATTTCCCGTTGTTTTGTTGACGGCGGTAGCGGCTGCTGCTTCGTTGGAGGATGATGAAATCGACGAAGAATTGGGAGACGCCGGAGTGTTGAGAACCTCGGAGCCGTCGGGGACATTGGAGTTGGCCGGCGACGGAAGAGGGTGGTTGATTTGGGTGGTGGAAGGTGGTGTTGCTGACGTGGCGGCGGTGTTTTGGGGCCAGTCGAATAAAGAAGGGGTATAATAATCAGCAGGGACAGCGACCAAGTCCATGAAGCTATTAGCAAAGTTGGGAGCTTTAGGATCGTGAGATGAGGAAGGTGGTGGTGGTGGCATCATGTCAAAGATGCTACCAGAGAAAGCAGGGGAGAAAGGGAAGCTCATGCTCATGCTCATGTTCATGTTCGGAATCTCGTCGGAAAATGCCACAGAATTTGCCATGGTGGATGATGATGACTTTGAGTTTCCCTCTTTCTCTCTCTTCTCCTCCATTGCTTTTAATGAATTGTAGGTGCTATATATCAACAAAAACCTTTGCACATATTCCTCATTTTTTTCTTTTCTTTTCTTTCTCTCTCTTTTTGTTTAAAACTATTTCTCAAAAACTCCAAATAAAAAGTGACCCTATTAATTATTTTTTGCTTTTTGCTATTATTATAGGAGTATTATATTAAAAGAAAAGAAGAAACTATTAAATGCTCTCACATAGTAAAGTCTGTTAAACTATTCAATTTGTATGCCACGTTTAACAGATTTTTATTAAATTTTACTTGTAAATAAAAAAATGGTTTTTTAAAAGCTAAAAAAATACAGTTACAAACCCTTCTTTTAAGTATATTAATGATGATGACTATAAATTAATTCGATCCTTAAATTGTAATATATTTGTTAAAATATGATAACTCTTAAAATATTAGTTTTCAAAAATTAAAAAATGGTTACACATAATTTTTTAAAAATATATGACTAGAAGTTCTATCCTTATATA
>PYAF01001630.1:1170946-1184364 GCA_007407185.1 Glycine tomentella | reverse complement strand
ATTAAATTAATTCTTATTTAAATTGACAATGAGTCAATTGATAAACCAATTTAATAGTTTGATTTAAATCATTAGATTCGTCCAATCAACCATATTCAAATAATACCTTAGCCTCTAGTTTATTTCTAGAGTACAAAAGTATGCCTTCTTCATATATTATAAATTATAAATTATTCTCATTATATAAATTAATCCAAGTTTATACTTTGAAAAATACATAATAAATTAAGGAGAGAGGTGGGTTGATTAAATAAAATATCCATCGTCGAGCTAGAATAAACAAATTCTAATATATCGTATTTCTATAAATAAGCGAATATATATATGGGAGAATCAGAAGAATTAATTACTTTTAGAATGGTAAGTACTACAAAATATTTATTAGTGATCGATGTGTATTAGGTATAAAAAACCAAGCAAACTAAAATATTAATTTTGAGAAAAAATTAGTTCGATTTATTGAAAAGAAAGTAAGTAGACATATATAAAAGATCATGTTGAGTTAATGGAGACCTAAAGACTAAAATAGATTCAACAATCCTAGCCCTGGTTCTAGTTGTGTGCTATTATTTCTAAGGAAGGTGCATGCATATTTCATTTTGAACTTTCTTTGGCACCTTTTTGTTGTAATATTTTTGCCATCAACTGTTAAATAATGTATTGAAATTTATATCATAATTATGTAACAAATAGTCAATAGTAGTTATAAGTAGAAGGCCCAAAACAATTACAAGTAGAAGAAAAATACTATCAATAAAGTATCATAAATTCTTCAATTTCTTAATTATATTCAACTTTTTTTCACGAAGTAGGAAATATAGATTATTAACTAATACCACGTTTATAGATTCTTCAAAACATTACGGATAAACAAATACTGGTATATGGCAGGTTGCTTTATACTCCACTGTCGTTGCGTATGATCAGTTAATGTTCGGTGTGTTCTTTAACCATATTCAAATAAGTTACGCCAAATAATATCTTTGTTGATTACAACTTAAGAAAGATTCCAGTGATTTCTTTTACAATAAAAAAGCATAATGTGTCACTTCGTGTCTCAATTATTTGTAAGATATAGATGGGTGTTTATTTATTTACACCGCAAATATGAGGATGTTGTTATTGCAATGTTTTGGAAAAAATTATAATTCCAGAGTAATATCTTAACGTGGATATATGTGAACTAGCATATACCAATATTGGTACGTATGCGTATTCATTTTTTTTCTTCCGGGTGTTGTGTTGAGAGAATGCATTTAATTTGAGCAGAATAGTTAGTGTTTCAGAATAAGCCACGCTAATCAGATTGACAATCTCAACTATTTCCTGTAATAGTAATGAAAGTGACATAATTATGAAGCATATGCCCTTGAAAATCGCTTTTTATATGATATTTTGTTTATTTGATTAAGATACCCTTTATCAATAAACAAAAAATTGATTTCTACTCTGAATGTAACAACATATACATGCAAACGTAAACATCTCAAACTTCACATTTAACCAACGTATCTTTTCCCAATTTGAAGTATTGATCAACCTCTTTGTTTTGTTTTACTTTGTCCAATTTGGTGACCCACAAGAATTAGTACTTACTACCCCGATTTAACTACGTTAAGCTTCTTTTGAATGATCCGATCTTAAACCCTGAGAGAGGAAAGTATATACCTTTATCATTAGATCATAGTGTCTTACACGTTTAAGGCGAATAAACAACTCAATTTCAAGGGCGAAATGAATGGGGATATCACAAAAATGGCACTAAAAAATAAATAAAAAACGGTGGAAATTAATGGCTGGAAGGGGAAGTGGTGGGTGACTTTTTGTGAAGGATGTCTCAATTATGTGCCAATAGAGTGAAGGATTGGACCATCACTAAATGGGCCAAGGTCCCGTCTAATAAGGTCAACCACACCTATACCTTGGATAGTTCTTTGACAGAGATAGAACTGAATCTGACGATTATATTTTAAGGTACAGGTGCCTCACCAACCAGAAGCTCTAGATAAGTTTTTGGTTCGTAAGGTGACACACCATTGGCCCACGAAGCCCTTTTCAACTTTGTTACCCTATAAATAAATGATATATTAATAGAAAATATGCATGACATACTATTGATACAAGAGTTGGCTTCAAGCTATAAAAGCAAGCCACATAGTGATAGAATTAGAATCTAGGATAGACTTCACGGCTTAAATAATAGGTGACGAACTTGGACCGGCACTAACTTTTAAACAACCAACTTTCAACGTATCTAGTGTAGACACAACTAAAACTGAAAATACACTGTCTTTGAAAGAGGTACGCCAATATCCTAACCAGCTAAAATAAATGGTCATTAATGAGTACAGATTTGTTTAGAAAAACAGCAATTAAACCCCTTCCAAAAATGATAAATAGCTTTGATTAAATACTTTTTCAATAAATTCTTATTTTATGAAAACTTACCTTATAAATTTGATCATGAAATTTATTGAAATAAGTTAATAACTTTCATAAAGCAAAATTATTCATTGACGAAAACTAAATTAGAACAAAATTTAAAAAATAAAAGAATACATAAACATGACAAATTAATTAAGATCCAAGATATATATGAAAATATCTCTTAATGATTTAAACTATCCTCTTCCCTTGAATTAATTGTTGAGGTTGAATTGGACCTACATAACTTTCAGATTTAGCACAGCATCAAAATGTATCACAATCCTAATGTTATGGAAATTTCACTGTCTCGATCATGAGGTGAGCACTCTAAATTACGCATGGAACGGAATATGGACAAAGCATACTTTACAATGTGTTTCTCGTCCGTTAAATTAAAATTTAGGGTTATGTTAAAGTCAAGTCTCTCTCAACAACAATAATAATGACAACAGTAATACCAAAGAAAAGAAGGTTTTGGACTGATATTAGAGGAGAGGGAGGCGGTTTTCCCTAAATAAATTTGTGAGGCATTGCTGCACATATTCGGCGAAAAGTTTAAAGCATTTTCAACTGAAAAACAAAAAGAAAAGGAGATAAAACTGGTTCGAGAGGTCGATTTTGCTTTTGACTTCTGATACTCACCGTTGTTTATGGGTCCCCATGTGAAGAGTCTATGCCCATAAAATTAATTAGCCTGCTAACCATATAATATTCAACCATATGCCAAGCTAGAAACCAACAACGAATCCTGTTTTGGCACATGAATAACAGTGCCACTTTACCTAACTCAACCATTCAAACCATATGTTCTTTAAGACTAAGATCCTGGATTACCTTGTTTTCTATTACATTGTTGCTTTCCAGAAATTGTATTATTAGGATTAGACCAGTTGTACAAATGGATTTACTCAAATCCCTGGCATGTATGATAACATTGGATTACACGTCTTGTCCCTTTATTTTGCATAGTTTCACCGACAAAATTCACTCACAATCTAAAGATTCTGTGGGGCCCTTTTGATTGATTCCCCACTGGCCCAGATTCGGAATTCAAATATCAGCTTGCTCAGACAATAAACCTTAAGCACCGGCACTATGAAATTAAACAAAAATACCCATGTGATCAAACTAAATAAAACATGCCTATGGACCTGGACATGATGTTTTTCCAAACGTTATAGATACCAGTATATCAACATGTATAAAAGCTCCTAACTTTAGAGCAGGTATGAATTTTTGTTTGCTAGTTTTTGAGCTGTTATGGCACCAGCTTGTATAATTTTCCGTCGATGAACATTCCAATTATAACCTGATCAAATAAAAAAAATAAAAAAGATCGAGAACTACAACTAATTCATGTCAAGTAGGCCATATGCATAAGCAACATGTGTACAATAAAAAAGATGTGATTGTTAGCTAGAGAAAAAAAATGAAAAGGTAGAAAATTATAGGTGCAAATCGTTTTGTGCTTGCTTACTAAGAATAAAAAAAGAAACCTACATGATAGTTTGCAACTGCCAATGTGTCATGCTTCTTAAAAATAAAAATTTTCATATATAGAGATGAAAGTAAAAATGCAATAACACTCCCATCTATTCCTCTCTTCTACGTTTCCTACCTTTAAATTTTTCACCCATCCTACTAAGCACTCCCTAAGAGATAGTGTAGTGCTTGCAATGCTTGGCCATGCAATGCAAGTCTGATTCAATTAATTTACTTTTGATGGGTAGGTAACGGAAAATGCACAGACAGAAATAGAGCACGTGAAAATTGGCAATCTGACCTGGGTTAATGTAACCTGGTCCCTCAAGAACTGTATATCAGCGGCAAGAACTTCTAAACTGGCTTTAGCATTATCCAGGTTCTTCTGTAGAAGAGCAGTAGCCTGCACCAAAAATTCACATGAAGCTAATGTAGGGAAAGAAGTAACAAGAAAAAGAAGAAACATCCATAACACCTAAAGCTAAAACTAACATGGAAGCACCTCTTCTAATGAATATTCCAACATAACATGAGCTCCCAGCCATAAACACACACTGAATCAGTTTCCTCTATGCAAGCTTGTGAATATTTTTCTTCTGAACCCCTTAAAATCAGCAGTAAGTGCCTGCATTTAAGTAGAGTGAAACATAAACCTTCTGGTTAATAAAAAATTTAACAATGAATTCAAATTTTATTCATTGATACTGACAATGTAAAACGGTTTACAATATCAGTAAACAAGAAAGTACCACACTCATTATAGAGGCAGCGATTTTAACATGGAAATTTCTAGCTGAAAATTAAAATATCACTATAACTAAAAAACCTTAAAATCATTTGAACTAAATCAATATTGAGCATGATTCCTCCTAGCAAAGACCAACCAAGAAAGCCAATTACAAAGGTCTATCCCAAAGGCAAAATGTGCAGACTTGTGCAAAAATCCAGCAAGTGGATATATAGCAAAGAGAAGCAGTACACTCAGCACAACCATGAATATTCATGTATATGTATGTTGATTTCCGGGAAAGAGATTAGTCATGCTATCAATGTTATGAGGGGTATTTAGTCATGCACACAAAAGCATACTTCCAGTCATCAGCTTGAGACGGTGAACAATGTTAAGGGATTAGAAATTGACAAATACCAATGAACATAAATTTTTCTTTTTTTTCATGTTACAAACTTCATGACATAGAAAATATAGCCAGAAAAAATCAAATGCAAATATACATGGATGCATAGCACTAAAAACTGAAACAATCAGCAGTAGCATAATAAGTCCAAAGAAGGTAATATCAATACTTAAAACTCTTAAATATTGAACTGAATTGACCATGGTTCTCAATGAGCAAGAATTAAAAATCAACATGGTAAGGAACTATATAAGGATTTAGAACTCAATGGTTTGTCCATAGACATGATTAACAATAGAAAATTATGACGTATCCTTGGTGTAGCTAACCCTTCTCAATGGGAAAAGGCTTGGTTGTTTTCGTCATTGTTGTGTTGTAAGGAACTACAGAATATCCCACAACTTCTATTTCTTAGAAAATTACAAATCAAGTAAGTTGTATCTCACTTGTATCAATAAATAGAGCTAAAGTTATAGTTAAATCCACAAGCCCACAACCCGAGCCCTCAACTGCTTCATGGAAGACAACAAAAAGCTGAATGCAATCACCTATGGCTATCTATATATATATATTATCTACCAACCTGTGAAGCGCATTTAATCAATTTTGTGAGCCATACATGATACATGTACTGGGTACAAGTACAAATTGTATATACTTAGGTAGGCATTTACCAACTAGAGAAATCAATGTATACACTGTGAGGGAAACATTTATACATACGATTAGAATAAAATGCACAAATTTTCAGCTACTCTGACCATTCGAATCTAACATATTTTCCTCAGATATAAAACCCAAGTACCCCTCTTTGCTTGCAATGTAGCAACGTCATCTAAGCACTTCTCAATATCCAGTATCTTTACCTGACATTTTACAATCACAATAAATAAATAATATCAGTAATTGGGTACAGAGAAAAGAGCACTTTTTTTTGCTTACCAGTTATTGATTCAAGTATAAATTCTTATTTTTATGATTTAAGTTATGCTTACCAGTTATTGATGGTGACAGGGGCAAGGAGAATGATACGATTAATATTATATAGCAATCTTAGTAATGATGCTTTTGAATTGTAAGTTATTGTACTGAGCCAATATTTATCAAAGTTCTACCAAGTTTTTTGATTTTTGTTATGATCACAAACTTCTTTTTGTAAGTTGTGACCTTCGTAGTTATGAATTAATGAGAAATGATCAATATCTCTTTCTTTACCAATCTTCTGCATCTATATAAATTTTTGTCAACACATTTGGAATGTATTGTATCCTAAATTTAAAAAAACTGTCGTCTCCCTGTATCTGGGCTTTGTAGATGATAACTAACAACCCTAGTGTTCAAAAAATTGTATTTTGAACCTATTTCAATAGTCCCATTTTATAAAACATACAATGAAACATATGAATCAGTTAATTAAATTGAAGTGTATACTTACTGAGTTACTGACTCCCAAAAATACTTGTTACCATCAATTGGTCTTTACAAAATCTTTGAAACATTCCAAGTTCTAACTCAGTAAGGTGTACAACATACATTATAAATATGGCACTTGTATACCGTACAAACTAACTGTTGCGTACATGCTGCTGCATCCCACACACCATCATTTATGTCATTGCTTCAAATCCAGTGAACCACAAAAATACTTACAAATGAAAAATCTTGTTCTCTTCCAACCCACTTATATTCTCTTAATCTTACACATACGCAAATTGTCTCATATATCCAATACCAAATTTGAAAAGGAAAAAAAAAAAAAAAAACTCAATTGAGGGATCAAGCAGCAAAACAAACAGCAGATCCTTTTAAAAATTTCAACAAACAAAAAACTTTTGAGAATCTAAAAGTGCTCTAAACCCAAAGAAATAGAGTTAGCATTTACAATAACTAAGGAAAAAACATAACATGAATAGTGCATTCATTTACAATAACTAAGGAAAAAACATCACATGAATAGTGCATTGATTACTGAGGGGAAAAGAAGAGACCATTTTGTTGGAGAAAATGAAGAGCAGAGTTGTTGACATCAAGGTATGATTGAGTCAGATAAGATTGAACATCCTCTGCGAATTGAGCACCCGGAATCCGTTTCTGTTCCGCCACACCATAACCCGTTCCTGATGACGAAGAAGCAGCAACATCCTGCAACCATTGATGTTGAGTTGTTTCCTCAACTCAACACCACACTACAGAAAATGATAATGTCATGTACACGCTGGTTGTTCGTTTTGGGCCTTTCTTTGTTGAGGGTCAAAACCCAGTTAGAGCTCCATCATGGATTTACTCTGGGTCCGTACTTGTAATGGGCCAAGGATATTGATCCTTCCACTTTTGCTTCCTGCACCTCTCATTTTTCTAATTAGGGGTACAGGAAGTAGAAGCCTGATCCTTTTAAGTCAAATATGGGCGACAGGCCACTCAATATAAGCCCATGGATGATTTCACAAGGGGCCTTTTGTGCCCTTCCCTGGTAGTCTTCTAAAGTTTGCTCATGTGATTATTATATCTGAGTTTGATTAAAGAAGAAGGTTAGCGTAGGGCTCCTTAAACTTGAGCTATTGAATCTGCACTCTCATTATTGTATCAAATACCTTCCATTATATTCCAGAAATAAATGCCTTAAACTTGGTATAATGTAAATTTATGATTGTTGCGTGAGTCTCCAAATCCAATTTAAAACGAGAAGAGAAAGGTTGTGCGGAGTGGACCCGAGGAGGCACGGGATTGAGTGGAATTTATGAGAGTACAGTACCAACTGTTTTGGTCATGTCACTCAATCCAATTGCACATCATGTGTCTCAGCTGTCAACAAAACAACAACTTTAACTGCCCAATGAATAACCTCTGTCTTAACATTTCCGTTCGCACTTCTCAGGAATCAGAAAATCACTCTCATTGTCTTTTTTATTATGTCTCAACTTCATAATTAGAGTATTCAAACGGAAGGAATTTCTCCAGGAGCCACAAACTCAAAACATGATTATTATTCCGTCATTTGCAATTTGCTGGCCTCATCATATTGTTGAAAATGATGAATCGATAACGCTTGTAATTAAAGCATTAACTTGTCCATGCCTTTGCTAACATAAAGGAATTGCCTCAGCCCAGAACTCTTGGATTTGGTTAGCAGTTGCGTAAATTTAATTAATTAATTAATTAGAATGCCAAAATAAATCATATAAATTAAGTACTTTGCCCGCTAAATGTTTGATTCAATGTACTCCCTAGTTCGTGAACACCGTTGCATGAAGTTTAGGATTGGAGTAAACTTTATGTTAATATTTAATTTTACATGTAATTTTTATTTATTATCAAATTACATTTGAAAATAATTAAAATGAATGTGGTTTTACAAATTCAGAAGGAAAGATTTTTAAAATACCAAACACATGTAATTTTAATGTGACAGACAACTTTGGAGGTTTATTCCCCTATCATTGCTTATCAGAATCATGGGTAAGTGATCAGTACCAAAACCTAATAAATTGCGCTTTATCTGCACGACAGCTGCTGACACCGCCTCATGTTAGCTAACAAATGTTCTTATGGCTGTCTTGGGACCATATAGTACATTAGAAAACAACATATTGGGAGAGAAAATCCTAATTCCCGTATTATACTAGCATCCTTTAAAAACGCATTCGTTGTCGTTGAAAATTGATATTCGGTGCATTAATTCCTTTCTCAAACATTAACAAATTAATAACACTATCCTAAATTATACTAGTATCCTTTACAAATTCTAGAAATGGGATATGAGTCAAGAGCTTTAATGGGGAAAAAAATAAGAATAAGAAAAGGGATCATTTTTCATATTTCATGACCATTGTTTTCCACCGAATACTGCCGCGGGGTTTTGAAGAAGAAGCCAAAACAGGAAAAACGAGCATGGAAATAATGGTACAAGGATAGTAGGATAAGAAGAGAAGCTTATCATAGGAGAATCTTAGGGAAATAATTGCGGGAATTTTGTGGATTTAGAACATTGCGAAAACTGCAATCAGAAAGATACGAATCATAGGACGAGGCAGTGAGCATGTGCACGCCAAGAACTTGGGTCAATCAGAAAGATATCAAATTGTCACTGCATTAGACAGGTCAATTACTTGGGTCCATTACAAGGCGGCTGTCAATCTAACCTAACGAGTAGAATATAATTTGTTCATTTAGAAACGGTAAAGAAGGAAAACGGGGGCAATCAATTTCTACTATTAGTGCACAAAAGCACTAATGGTGCTATTATGATCTTCAAATTAAGTTGCAATTCCTATCCTATCCTACCCCTACAAAAGGATGCATGACTCACTCTATCTAGGTGATGACTCCACTAATCACAAAAAGTATATGAGCATATAGTGCACAGCATGCGAGAGATATTGACATTTTTTTATAATGCTTCTTCTGTCTTTCTTATTTTCGGTTTCAATTTCTGGTGATGCTGTGCTGGCTGCACGGTAGAAGTGAAATATCTAAGCGATTAATTGTAACTTTATTCAAAAGATAATAGGTGGACGTCAGGGAATTCCGGTGTTTTATTTTTTTTGTTCGTTTTTTGGGTGTTTACTTTTAAAATAAATTCCAAATTTAGGGGTTGGATGGTGAAACTTTTTTCATTCCAACTTTTTACGCCGTTCTAGCTTGATCCTTAGCATTATATTCCGCAAATCTAGTTAAATAATACGGCAGAAACAAACTGCTTTCATGGTTTTTGACTTTACATGCATTAATTATAAGTGAAAAATCTTACCTCACTTTCTATTAAAGTCTATTTGATTCATACTGTCATTCATTGATATGCACTCCAAATAAATCTAGCTAGTTGATTAAATAAGATGCATGAATGTTATAAATTATTTAATATCATATTCAATTCATACAAATAAAAAAAATGATATTATTGACATGACACTTCATCTATCTTTCAAGTAAACAGACTTTAATTTATTTACTTTTTTTTTTCTTTAGAAACTAGAAACACTCTTCTATGAACTATAGCGTACTATGATTTCATACTAAATGTAGGCGATTAATTTTTAACTTTTCTAAATACATAACTTGTTTAACTTCTAGATCACAAGGCATCACTATAAGTAAGAAACCAAACAAAAGATAAGCGATCACTTTTGTGGCTTGAAAGTATGTATAGAGATATTCCACGTTTCTGGCTCGATTTTTGCAAAAAATATCCCTTGGATAAAAAGTTTATTCACGCCGCTCTAACCTCGGAGACCTTAAGGAGCTTATTGGCCAACAACTCAAACTACAATGTTGGGCCAGATATTGGTGGACCTGTTGCAGCATCAAAATAGTAGCAAATCAAGTGCTCCTACAGTCCCACTTATCACTATTCCATTATGCAAGATATTTGTTGATGGGAAAGATCGGTTTGCGATGCACACATGTGAACCAACACAATGACAGAGTGCACATTCAAAATTGTGTTAAGTTGCAATTTCTTATTCGCAAATTTCTCGTAGTAATGCTAATGGAAAAATATTTCCACAAGCATAATCCCACGATACCTGCAATCGTTTTCTAAATTAATAGGCAATAATGTGTCTAGTTAGCTATAACATCCAATAAACCAAAACGAATAAACATTTTCATTATATTTGGGACCATTACTAGAGGTCACTTGTGGATTCCTTCCACAATCTCTTTTCACGTGTGCCTTTAAAAAAAAAAAAAAAACAATAAGAATTCAACAAACAAGGAAAATTAGGTGAAGTGACACATCAAACCACCATTCCCAAGTCCTAGCTAAGCTAGCCCACACACTCCAATTCACTATCGAAATTTTTGCATTGCAAAAAACTCTACGATTGGTTTTGAATGATGTAAAATAAGCAATCTCGTTTAGAGGATTGAATTATTTTGTATCGTATACGCAAGTCTATGCATTTTCATGAAGATTCTTTCGTTTTTTTTTTCAGCAAAAAAAGAATATGCATAGATAGGCACGTATTAAAATATTTACTCTTTTTAAAGTAAATGGTCTATTTTTTTATGAAATAAGATATGAAAATCAAGGATATAATCCAATTGTTTATAGTTAATTAAAAATGAAGGTATTATCCTTAAAATTTGTCTATAAAAAATTCTTGGTTTTACAATATTTTATCCAAACTGTGCAAATTTTGTCGGCAAAGAAGACAAACCAACCCAATGTGTTATGGAATATATATGCTTGAAAATGAACTCATCTCATCTCCCATTTCAATAGAGTGACGACTATATATGAGATTGCCAACAAGTGACTACTTTTACTTTTTCTCTTTTAGCACTTTATTATGTTTTATTGGAGTTTAATGGACAAGGCAGGCCCCCTCCATGTGATTTAGAGAAGGATTTTGATAAATTATTCAGATTTTTGAAATGCATATCCTTTCTGTAATTTTCATATCTTAGTGATAAAAATAAGGGGGGTAGAAATAGATATGAGAGCTAGTTTGCTGATCACCTATGTGGCTAAGAGAGAAACGGTAACGGTTTGGTTTAAGGTGTTGGGGGTAAGGCTTGACATAACAAGTGACTAATGATTTTTCAACCTGTGCGCCTCATAATTAGTATTCAGCAGACAAGTTTATGGCTGCTGTCAAAAGAAAAACCTAAGCTTATAGCAATGCCCTGTATTTTATGCACAAATATTACCATCTGGCAAGTGGATGCTCTTGCAAGGTTGAATGCTCACGTAATTACGGTTAAAAGTGTACATATATATTTGCATCAATGGTTTCAATATATACCTAAACTAATATACGTACACCTTTCCTTATATTTATCAATGTTGGGAGGAAAAAATAAAATCACTTCTCATCGCTTTTAGAAAGAAGAAAAAAACAATGGACCACAATTGTAATTTTTTTTAATAAGCAGATTGGTGTAAAGTTCTAATTAGATATAACATACATGTTTCGTACATTTGACAAAGTACGACGATAGTGTTAAGACTGTGGTCCTAGGAATTAAGTATTTAAGTGAAATAACATAAAACATTAGGAAATTAGTTTTACTGGTGATTGATTCAGTTAAATATACTTCCCTTTTTCCTTCTTCTTTTTGTTAGTTTTCTTTCTTCGCATCTTTCTCACATAATTTGTACAGCAAATTAATTTCATTTCTCTTCACCTGTTTTGTATTCCTTCATATTTTCAAATGCATATCCATATTATATCTCCAAAGATGATGTATAAGTAACAAAAGAAATTATCAAGAATAGCAATATCAAAGAAATCTAGAATCTTAATGTTTCTCGTAAAAAAAACTTATTGTTTCAATTACCGGAGAGTTTGAAACACAGATTAATATTTCTCACTGTCCCAACCATGTTACCCATTTAAATATTCACAATCGTAAATAAACTAAAATGGTAACAATTCATTTCATAGGCAACGTTTTACATATAATTAGCTAGTATTCTGGTTTATAACTTTAATTTTTTTGTATTATTATAATTGTTAATACATAATTTAGGTGATTTGGGTTTATTCTCAGCCGGAGACCACAAACGAATAGCTACTGATTTTAAATTACGGCATTTGCTTTAAGCCACCGTTTTTATGTCACATGCTAAGCATTAATAATTTGATGCTTTAGTGGAGCCCACTTGTTCTCACTAACCATGATTATTCTTCGAAGAGTTAGCGCAGTAAAAAAATAAAATTGAAAGGCGGTAGCGCAGTAAATTTTGCACACTTCAAAGTTTAACGATCGATCAAGATCTTTGATACCTAGTAGTATTTTCGAAATAAATCTTATCATTTTTTTATTTTTTTTACAGAAATGGGGGTATTGTTAAGAGAACATTACATGGCTGTCAAACTATCAATTAATTTGCCTAACAATCTATTTTGTCCCATCTTTTAATTAATAAAAAACTATGCAGAGATACCCAAATATCTAGCTATCAATGAGCTAAATCAATTATATATCCTCCTTTAAAACGTCAATTGGCATTATTCTTTCCCAATCATTGTAAAGGTTAAATTTATCCAATTTTTTTTGTAAAGGTTAAATATTTAAATTTATTAATTATTTTTCGTCAACCTAATCTTAATACTTATATTATATTTAGGAATATTGTTGCATTCTTTAGAAAAAAAAAGGAATGATTAATGTTACATATAATAGCATTTTTTGTTAAGATTTTTATTTATCGAAGTAAAGAACGAGAACATGGAAAAAAGAAGAGTAAGTTTAAATATTAAAAAATTACAACATTGATTAAAGGTTATTAAATATCTTTAACTTTTTAAAATTATTCAAAAGCTTGCGTTAAGTAAACAATATATTTATAATACCGTAAACATTTTCAATAAAAAAATCTTTTTATATAATTAATATCATCAAGATACTAGATAACATTTGTCTTAT
>PYAF01001630.1:1150285-1170846 GCA_007407185.1 Glycine tomentella | reverse complement strand
AAAAAAGAAGAGTAAGTTTAAATATTAAAAAATTACAACATTGATTAAAGGTTATTAAATATCTTTAACTTTTTAAAATTATTCAAAAGCTTGCGTTAAGTAAACAATATATTTATAATACCGTAAACATTTTCAATAAAAAAATCTTTTTATATAATTAATATCATCAAGATACTAGATAACATTTGTCTTATTCAAATTTATTTTAATATCAACTAGAATTATCTCTCATAGAAAATACATGTGATCTATAATTTTTTTTTAATTTTATAAATTATTGAATTATTAAACATTGTTACCATTTAATTTCCAATTAGTTAATATTTATCGTACAACTAGGATTTTTTTATGATTTTGATTTTTTAGTTATTATTTATTATTACTTAATGATATATTAACATATTTAAATGATTGTTGATGTATCATAATTTAGTATACATCACATCTCAATAATATAGATTGTCTTTCAAAAAATCTTAAAGTTTTAAAATACTAAAATCAACAAAAACATATCAAAAGTAAAATAAATGAAACCATATTTATGAGCGAAAAAGATATATTACAACCGAAAAGTAATTTTAATAAGGCTTACGAATAAATTTTTCATGTTAGTTTTTACATGAAGTTATTATGCAAAAATATTATACATGCTTCCCTGTAAACTTTTTTAAATATTTGGGCTTAATTACAGTTTTAGTCTCTAAATTTGGGGATATGTTTTTTAAGTCCCTGAAATTTAAAAATATGTTACTTTAGTCCTTGAGTTTTGAAAATTTGTTTTTTTAGTCATTGACACAATAAATTGATATTTTATGACAATTTTTAGCATGACATTTTTAAAATACAAATTTAAGTGGTTAAAAAATATAAACTAATTTATGAAAAATAAAAACTATCACAAAATATCAATTTATTATACTAGAGACTAAAAAGAGAAATTTGTCAAAATTCAAGAAAAAAATTAAAAATTTTAGAGACTAAAAAAAGTACATATCTCGAACTCAGAGAGTAAAAGAGTAATTAAACCTTGTTTAAAACTAGTTTTGATACTAAAGATCAATTTTTGTATTTATTTTAAATTTTGTTGAAACTAGTTTGACAAAAAAATGGATTGATTTTTCAAATTAAGTGATAATGTTGGTTTATTTTGAATTTGCATTTTAAAACTGTCATAATGTTAAAAAAAGTGTTAAAAAATACTAAAAATTATTATAAAGTATCAATTTATTGTGTTGAGGATTAAAAAATAATTTGTAAAAATTTAAGAACTAAAAAAATATTTTTAAATTTTAAGAACTAAAAAAAATACACACCCTAAATTTAGGGACTAATATAATAATTAAATCTAGATTTCTAATAGGAAGCTACGTGTGTAATGTGACTAATGTCTACTAATAAATGAAAAAAGAATGATATAATTATATTTTAGGAATTACTCTTACACACAAACATTACGAACTAGTATTTAGGTTGAATCTTTTTTGTTTCGTGTTGGACTTGATATCTAATCCGTATAATAGGTTTGCTACACCCAAAGTGTTGTTTTAGTCAGTAAATGAAAATGTTGACTACAGTCAATACTTAAGAGTGAGATCTTTATGATACAATTGTGAACGATGAATAATACTTTGGGTTGAGAAAATTTTATCTTGTCGTTACAATAAGGTACAGATACAGAAGTATATTAAAGGGACTCAATTTTTTTTTTTTACAATTACTTAATAAATAATAAATTTTAAAAAATATTTATTATTGATTTTATGTAAAATTAGATATTTGATCTACTAATAGAAAAAATAGGCATATATTAACTCAAAAATATTTTTATTTTTATTTTTATTTTTATTAGTATTTTTTAGTTTTCTTTTTTTTATATACACATAAAGTATCTTAAGAAAAAAAAATACTGTCTTTGAGAGACTTTTGGATCCGTAACTGACTATATTATATTTGAGTAATATTGTCTTTGTCCTTATGCCAAGAAATACAATTCATCTCAAATTTTTATAAATATAATTAATGTTATTGTATTAATCACTTATTACATTGTTATTTGTCAATTAGTCGCTGACCTGAGCATTGAAATATGTTATTTCAATTCTTATTAAATAATTTATCATTATCAAGTGATCTCAAAACTCAATCAACAATAAAACTCACAATAATCAACATTAATCAAAGTTCAGTCAAAGTCAACGGTCTTATCTCATATGATTCACTATTAATTGATCTAGGTCATGGGAGCAACATTAGAAGATGTAGGTCAATTTTTTTTGGGTGACAGCGTAATGAAATCAAAATGTTTTGATTTTCATCATTATTAATTGAAGCATCTCTTTTTCTTTTACTTTACCGTGCTTATACAATATCACTTTATCAAAGCTTTCAAGGGAATACCCATAGAATTCATAGGAAAAGGATGGGGGAATTAATCATTGGTCCACTATTAGGTAAATTAATCGAATATATCTTCGAGGGAAGATAACGTATAGAGGTAAGATTGTAAGAAGTGCATAAGGAAAGGAGTAAGGACAACACAATGGGAATAATTTTTTTATTATTTATTTTTACTTTGTTATTCATCCTTTTCTTCCCTTTCATGAATATGTTTCCGCTATGATAATAACATTTGTGTTGGAAGTTGGTGACACGAGTTTCATTAAGAAAACGCCAGATTGTTTAGTGACCATTGCCATTTGCTTTGAAAATGATCATACTTTTTTATGTTAGTGCTGGATGTGGACACATGCAACAAAGACCTGTTTCCATTTCTTAGTAGTTTTTTCTCAAAATTCCTTTTGGTTTTTTTCCTTTGTATGTTACTATTTTTCAGAAATCATGAATTGAATTTTGCCATCATCATGTGAAAAGTAGGATTCAATAGCCACATGGGAAGGTATTAAATTCCGGTATGGTAACTTGAAATTTTCGAAATGATTGCTCTACCCCCCCCCCCCCCCCCCAAAAAAAAAAAAAAGTGACATGCAATTCTTTTCAATCTTTTTTGCGTGGTCCTCTAGTAAATTAACCCAACCCTTCTTTCCTAGCGATTTTATGATTCTAACGAGGGTTGTGGGATGGTGATTACTTCTACTGAAAACGACGAAACTGGTGCACTCGTGTGTCTTAACTGGCTCTCAGCCACACAAAGAGAGAAGGGTTCAAAGAAAACGACCTATTTAGTCCTTCAGAGACCATTGCCCCATCTAAAAGGGCATGTGACCCATTAAGCTGAGCATCTCAGATACGCACGCCTAGATTCAAATTCTGTTTCATTTCTCATTTTCCCCCCTTCACTCTTGCTTTTATTTTTTAAGGAGGATCCATCGTTTTTTTTTTTTTGTTTCTAGACACATTTTTTATGGAAGTAATCGAATAGAATCTATAGAGTTATTAAAATTGGGGAGGAAAAAAAAAAAGAAAAAGAGGAAGAGAAGTAGATGATGTCAAAGGTAAGTGGGGTCGTGTAAGGTGTGGGCGACAAGTCACATGGCATGTTAGGCCATTCTGCTGTGTCCAATAAGCATGTTTTTGGCGCTTTCGGGAAAACTTTGGAGAAGTGGAGTTAGCCATTCAGTCCATTCAATTTCCATGACACATTTTACTTTAATTTCCCCCACAGTATCAGAAAACCTTATTGCACTGTGCTCAGCTGAGATAAAGACTAATAAATTCTCACATATCAGCAACCAGATAGACCTCCAAAAGTAGAAGAAAGTTAAAATACCATTACAAGCTTTGTCATTCAATAGAAACCGGAAATAAATAAGCATGTGATGTGAAATAAATTTGATATGAATGAATGTTTGTCCTGTATCTCAACCTTAGGACCCAGTATAGAATGCATCCAAAATACCAACTACTAACTGGAGTTTCAAAATGTACAAGCGAACCCGTAAGACCAATTAAGAAAAGGTTGGCCATGACCCGGAAGAGATTTTTATTTCAGGTCATGTTACTATATATTATTATTCAGATTGAAACAAAGCAACCTAATTAAGTGCACATGTTATTTGTTAATTGCAAACCTACCGACGTACCCTTACAAATTTACAACTCTGATAAGTTTTTATTAACCTACTTACCAGTTTAAGTGACACCAACTTACATCGTACACCATAAATTCCTTTCCTCAACAACATTATTATCCCTTAAGAAAAAAGGTGGTTTGTTTTGCAAGCTTCTCACCTATTATAAACCACCTGCTTATTCATCAAATTTGTTACTAATCTATCAACAATTTGGGCAAAGAATGAATTCTATATCTTTCTTGTTTTTCAAGGATAGTAAAATTTGCTAGGTAGAGAAAGAGGTATTTTATTTGAACCCGATTCCCGACCTTTCTGATGGAGAGTCAGGACCTGTAATTAGCCCTTCTCAACTGCAAACTTGTTCTTTTTTTTTTAATTTATATTTGTATTCTTTTGATTATCAAATTATCAAAGGAAGTATGGATTAACTGTACGAAATTGTTTGGATTAGTGGTCTCAGATTTAAATTCTAATTCTAAATATGTATTCTTTATTGTATGTAATAATCTTTACTTGACTCATCAAAATTATGTCTGAGAGAGGAAAGTCACGAACAAAATCAACATTGAACTACGACGACCGAACCTCGTTGGTGAATTGTTAAAGGCAATGTTCACATTCTCACGAACGAGTCAAAGTAAAAGTAGGAGATTGAGTTACTGGAAAAAGATATATATATATATATATATATATATACACACACACACACACACACACTATGCACTTAGTAACTTTAAACAGAAAGAAAGCTTCTTTGGTTGCAAGGGTGAAAGAAAACGAGGCAAATAATAGTAATAATATGATGGTGATAACAATTAAAAAAATGGACAGACACATGACATGACATGGCATGGCATACATTGTGTACATACATAAACGCCTAGAGCCAAAAGTGTGTTCTATAACGAGCTAGGTAGCGCGGAAGTGGAGGCGGCGGCGGCGCCGGAGAGAAGGTTAAAGAGAGCGCTCATGGCTCGAACCTGCATCTCAAGCGCGGGTATGTAATCAATGGCTTCTTCCAAAATAACCGGTAACGGTTCTTTTCGGCAACCGGGAACCAAGCGTCCGAGAAACCTCACTTTTCGCTGCACACCCGGCGAGCCCTTCCCCTTCAGCCGGTAAACGCTGACCCGGGGTTTCTTTGACCGGGTTGGGGGTGTTGTAATTGTAACTCTCTGTCGCTTGTGTTTTGTGAACTTAAGCTTGAGCCGGTTGGTGAGGATGGCTCGGCTCCAGCGCGTCCTCCCCTTGGCCGCCACGGCTAGGACTCTGTCGGCGGCGTCGCGCACGGCTTTGCCTCGGCGAGGCGGCCCCGACGACCCGAGGTTAACTCTGGCTAAGGCTTGGCGCAGCTTGGAGGAGTAGATTTGTTGCTGCGCTTGGGATTTCCACTTCGGATTGCTCTGGTCCTCTTGCCGTTGTTGCTGCTTCAGCTGCGCTTTCTTCTTCCTCCGTTTCGCGTCACGTGACGGGTCCGTGTTCGGAACTGGATTTGAGACCATAGACGATGATGATGAAGGTGACGATGCCATTTGAAGAATGTTCAATTCTTAAAAATAAGAATCGGAAATTTTCAGATTCAAGTGGATAGGAATTAAGAAAGAAAGAGGTTGATTGGGGATAGAGAATTAGAGTGTGAGGGATTGGTTTGATTAAGTGAGAGGAAAGAAATAAAGGTTTCAGAGTGATGTGTAGTTGAGTGGAGGAGATAGGTGGTGGTTAGCGGAACGGAACGGAACGGAACGGAATGGGTGAGATGTCCCTGTTCCCTGCACTGGGAGGAAAGGTTGAACTGAAGGGAGAGAGAAACGGTGGACGAGACATATAAAGGGATCGCAATCGCGATGGAGAGAGACTGCCAAAGCACGCGTCCTTTTCTTCTTTTATTTAAAGGGAAAAGAAAAAAAAAATGTTTTATTTTATTTACTTAGTTGGGCCGTAACTTTAGACATTTGTTGAGGTCTCTCCTGGACTGGGTTCAACTTTCGGCACTTGTCTCAACTAGAGCCCAGCCAGCCTGTAAAGCCTATTTTCACTGATAAAAAAAAAAAAACTATAATGCCCTTGCTGCTACAAACAAGTGACGTTTTCTCTCTTTACAAATTATTAGCCTTTGTGTTTCTCATCTCTTATTAAATTTCGGCCAGGAACATAATCAAGTTCTGTCGATGAAATTTAATGGCCAGAAAGCTTTGCTATCTTTCACCGATGTAAATGTGCCTATATTTTCCTGTTAAGTTTGAGGACATTTTCTAATTTTAAATTGCTTTGTTCGGGAAACTTATTGGTTCTACTTTAATCGTTGGCATTGCACTTTGATACACATAGTGTATCACATAAAACACTAGAGTATCTATATAACAAGAGTAAATTTTAATCATATAATACAAATAGACGATTAAAACTAAAATTATTTGATTTACTAATTACCAATATAGTTAAATTATTCAGATTAATTTTTCTCACCTTCTACGTTCTTACTAACTACATGTTTGGAATGTTCACAAGTTTTAGACATATTGAGATAAAATTTCATGCCATCTAATCTCTAGCATGTCTAACTCATTGTTGAAGAAAATAGCATAAATAATCCAGCGAGGTTGAGAGCGAAAGGACTCTTGAAGATGGCAAAGGTGGTTCATTGAGATTTGAGGCATTTCCTGTACAATAATGATACATATAAAAGAGGGCAAATGGATTATCAAAGGGGGTTGGAACTTGGAAGAATTAGAAAATCTTTTTTGAACATGATAAAAATTCCAATCACACAAATTCCAAACATAGGTTGATAATTTTAGTTTACCCTTACGAGCAAGAGAATTTGTAGTAAACATATAGTTTTGTCTTCAACGAGTAGTAATTTGTATTGATTTAAGGCTTAAATAAGAATTTAATTCATATAAGTTTGTCGTTCTTGAACCTCTAAGTATATTTCTACACTTTTAATTTAGTCTCTATAATTTATGTATATTCAATTTTGATTTCTGTGAGTTTTTATTTTTTTTTATTTTTAATCTTTATAAGTTTATATTTTCTAATTTTAATCTTTAAAATACAAAAAAATAATCTTAAGTTGACAAAAATTAAAAAACGTATAATAGTTCAAGTTTTTGTGTGCAATTACTATAAATTTTAATTAAAAAAATAAAAACATTTATAATAATTGACATACATATTCGATCAACTACTTAAACTCCTTGTAAAACATCATAAAAACTACCTAAACTTAATCCTTATTACCTATAATTGATGAAATAAAATATGTGCTTTGTGCAAGATACATTATTTAATAGCAAGTCTTTGTATATCCCATCTAACCTTGGCGTTGCAAGTACACAATGTCAATCAACCCGGTTGCTATCCAAAACCAAAAAGACCAAAACTATTGTTTGACATATTCGAAGAGTTTTCGAGTGCATCGGTTTCATGATAGGTAAGCATTGAGCAACTGGATCCGCATTGGATGGGTGCATGATGTTTATTGACTGAGGGAATAAGGCCCTACAATTCATTTCTTTTCATTCCGTGCAATGATTGTTGGTCGTCATCATCCATTAACATTAACAATAACCAAAAGAGGAGGAGGATGCATGTGCTGTGTGGAGTGTAATTTCTCTGGCAGTTTAATTCCCATCCCCGAATTGTTTTTGTTTTTTGTTGCGGTTTTGGATTTTTATTCTTTTCTGAGCTTGTGGACAGTCATGCTCCACATTTTCTGAAATGGGTCCCTACTCTCACGTACAATAGATATTTTATTATTTAATTCTCAATCATTCATATTTTAGCTTATGATAACCAACATAATGTTTGCCACTTTTAAATTTCTTATTTCAGAGCAGGCCTCCCAACATCTTCCTATTCGCTCTCTCTTTCTTTTTCTTTTTTGTAATTTAATTCTCCTATTCACTCTTCTGTTCTGTGATATCATAATGCTAGTGCAAATTAAAGGGTCGAGTGCTTTGTCCCTACTTCAATGGGTGAGAGCTCGGGACTCGAAAGCTACACACTTAGTAAAATTGCCAATCCTAAGTGAGGGGTGAAAAGTAAAGAGCCGATGGACAAAGATAAAAACAAAGATCCAAATGCCAATATGATCATGGATGATTTAGTTTATGTTTATAGTAATGGCAATAATAATCATACTCCTCATTCTCGTTAAAATTATGGTACCATGTGTGTGACAACAGCCAACAGGGGATAATGTTGAGTAACTATATTTTGAAAAGCTAAATCATTACAAGGTATTATGAGGTGCCAGCGAGGTTGCCTCCCTTGTGTGAGACACAATAAGACAGCTACCACCAAAGAGAAGGGATAATAAAATGAACAAAACAGGGTACTTCACATCAGCGGTGAAGGGTAATCCAAAATTAACTAGAAATAATTCATGATACTGTGCATCCTCCGGTCATCTTTGGACTAAGCACCTATCATGACCCCCACCTTACGAGTATAGTAATTACCCTATCTGTTATTTTTGGAGATTATGTTATATGATCAAAATTATATCTTATTTCCAAGAATATGGAGATAGATTGACATTAGAGATTAATACAAAAATAACTATAAATATTGACGTAGAGACTAGACACGCGCGATACACATACTTGAATGTTTTGGTTAGGTCACCCAAAGAGAAACCTAAACGGGAACAGCTACAGACGCAATAAAATTATGTATCACAATCTGTAAAATAATTAAATGAGTGATTGAGATTTTTGTGTAAAAATTTAAAACTGATTTAAAAATTTCAGCCAGTGACCTAATGAGTGCCTATAAGATCAAATATAATTAAGGTTGGATCTATCCCATCAAATGGATCTGATATTAGATTAAAGTTGTGTATATAATAAGGATATATACTTGCCATATTATCTTGTTATTTAGGGGTGCACGTAATTGCTTTGGTATGGCTTTTTGAGAATTGAGGTTCGTAAGCTAAGGGAGGGATATGAGTTTGAAAATAGAAAATGCTATGGAGTTAAACGAATTTTTGAGTGATATAGAAGTAAGAAATGGCGAAGATAGCTAGAAACTCTGGTGGGCGTATCTATATCGGTCGTTTGCAACAGTCAAGCCGTTGGCAAATGCATATGTGAATGTCATCAACACGCTAGAAAATCCGGTGGAGAGGATCCGGATTCTACTAATGTTGGCATACATGAAACGTCTTGCTATTGACAACCCAGCCGCATGCAATCATCGATAGTTAACTATGATAAATTGCATGCAAAACTAATGACATAAAATTTATTGACAAACTAGCCTAGTGTCAATAGTTATGCTATACTGTGTAGCCATCATAAATCTAACATGTATTGTAAGGTAAATTATATCAATAGTCGTAGCCATAAAAAAATTACTGACAAGCATGTGGTTGTTCTCTCTCATGTATTCCTCATGTTTGCAAAATTTAATGATCTAGGCAAGTATTTCATATGATCATTCGAACAATTATATCAAAACTTTTTTATGGTGAGCTAAAAACTTTTACCCTCTGATCAGTAGATTTCAAGCAATCTTCATAATTTGGAACATTTTATTGTCTCCTGTACGTATATGCGAAATATTCATATATAGTTTAGCATATTCATTTACTAAATGGCAATGCTGAATCACCTAACCCTGAGAGTTGACTTCAATATGGCGTCTTTTAATTTCTTGTTTGGTATTAAGGGGGCACCAAGCTCTTCTTGGATTGTGAGAATAGCAACTAATAGAAATATATAATCATGAGCAGAACAAAACAAATAAACAAAAGGAAAGACCAAGTGGGTAGATTAGATAAGCTTACCAATCAGCCTCAACCAAGTTCCAAAAGACTGGAATAATAAGCAACAAGGAACATGGAATAAGCTGGCAATGATGTTCCAAGAAGCTGACGTGTCACGGAAGTCACATTAGGATCTATTATTTGGAGTTGCCCAGTTGGGAATAAGTTTCTTGACCAAGGTTATCAAAATCGTGATTCTACGTAGACTCATGGAGGTCTCGTAGAATCGTAAGAGTCTATTTCAGAAAAAAAAAATTACCTAAATATGAAAAAAAAATGAGTCAGAAGATGTATAGTAAACAAAAAAGAGGTGCAAGAAGCAAATCCATTATAGATTTGTCCCAAACACGAAAAAAACCTAATCAATCATTAACTTAACTCCATCAAACGAAACACACCGTCTCTCTCTTTCTTTTCTCCTGCGTTGTGATTTTGATTCCTACCCCAAACGAAACACCACCACCACCTCCAAACAGGGTCCCCTAAATGAAACACCACCACCACCTCCCCCAAACGAAACACCACCACCACCTCCAAACGGCGTTGCGAACTATTCGCATGTTGCAGCCCTTTAAAGTGCGACAAACCCCTTCGAAAACCGAGTCCGCGGCCAAGCATAGAGACACAGAGAAGAAGAACACAAACTTACCAAGCACGGAGGCACGACGCACAACGGAGTGACGAAGATTAGCACGAAGGAGGCACGGCAAAATGTTGCCGTTTTGAATTTATTCAGACTCGCAGACTTGCAATCAAACTCGCGATTCTGAGTGGAACCGGGCGAGTCTAAGTAGAATCGTACGATTCTACTCCGTTTCCGAATTTGCTTCCAATTTAACTCGTTGGGGGTACTAGACTCGTGGAATTGTCCGAGTTTGCGAGTTAACTCACGATTTTGATAACCATATTCTTGACAACAATAGAGATGAAAACCAACAAAAGCTTGCTAGCTGGGCTGTAGTGACCCCCACTAAGATCCAAGGGCAAAAGCTGTCCATATACATCAAAATTGGACCTACTTTTCTGGGCCCAAACATAGAGTTCTGATATATTAAGAGAACATGATTAGTTGACATAAAAAATAATAGGAACCGTGTTTTTTCGACCAATAATAACCAAAAAAAGACTGGTTTCAGACTTTCAGTTCCGTTTGGAATGTCCCAAACCAAAGCACAGATTCACCACATAAGCATAGAAAGAAAGAAATAATTAATACGGCCTAATAAGAATCAGAATTTGCCTTAGATGTACCTTTACATATGACCAGAAAAAAAGAAAAATAATATAGGGAAATGATAATTGGTACGAAGATGTTTTCGTAGAAGAAATAAGAATGATGCTTATTGAGTATTTGGCTACATTTTCAAAACTAAATTATCGTGTATTCCATCAAATGAAATCACATAATGGATGAAAAAAATTATATTTTATTTTCTAAAATAATTTATAATAGCTCATTCATTTTCTTAATAAAAAAAATTGCGTAAACATTGGGTGAATCATACAACCTGTCACTTTTTTTTTTTTGACAAGCACCACCTGTCACTATTATTTCCTTATCTAGCTGCTGATTGAGGTTTGGCAAGTCAATATTTTTTCTTTTATAAAAAAGATAAACTATATTTTAGTTTCTACAATACTAATTTATAATTTTTTTTTATTTTTCTTCATAAAAAACTTTCATGATGTGTTTAATAGATACCAAAGAAATAATATTGAAGAAAAGTTTTTTATTTTTTTCTAAGCTCACATCTTTTTTTTCACTCTTCTTTAATTCAATTTTTTTTATTCTCTAAACCAAACACACACTCAATTTTATTTCTATCATTTTCTTTTTAAAAAGAATTTAGTTTCTATTGTTATCCCTTTATTATTAAAAAAATAATGAAATTACAAAATAAAGTACAAAAGTTAAATTAAAAATATTTTTTAATATCTCTATTGAAAATTGATTATCTTCAATACAATTTTTACACTTTATTACGTGATCTCAATTTATAATCTGTATTTTTTTTGTTTAAAAACATTTTTCGTTCCTATAATTTATTTTTTTATTTTAGTCAATGCAAAATTTTCATCTTTAAAACACTTTCGATAAAGTTTTTTTTATTATTCAAATTACTTATTTTACTAAATCTTTCTCGGTCAATTATACGATGCGTAAGAATATTTTTGCTCAGTATCAAGGTATAAGCGAGCTTTGCCGAGATAATACCTGAATTTAAGATCGCCTTGCATTTTAGTGACGCCTGCGATGCAATGAGCCCATTTTCCTTTGAGACGAGACTTTTTCTTCTAACAGAAATTCCTTATAACATGAACGAGGGAAACCTATATATACAGCCTAACTTGACTAACAAAACGTCTGCAGCTTACCAGCAGAATCTATGACAGTTTTGGCTTTTATGCTGGGCGATGGCAATTAACCAATTAGTAGTGAAGTTAATATAGTTGTATTAACTCTAAGAAAACTGCCCCTATATATGTTATGCCACACAACACAAATCATGCATATATACACGCTTAACATGACAATATCCGAACCACATGACATGGGCAGGAGGGTATCAGATATAAATCGCCTACTAAAGCAGTAATAAAGCACAACATTCAAATATTTATACATTTATGTCAACTTCGATGAAACTATACAAGTCCATGGTAATTCAACGTAAATCAGGTGTAAGAAGGACATCATAGTGTCTTAGAGTTTCAGTTTTGAGATATATACTTACAAAAGCCACGTAACAGAATATCTAATATCTTTTTCCGCATTCTAAATGCATATCAACCATAATGAAATTAGTAGTTCAAGTTGGCAATGGTCCACGGTAAGGGCAATGAATATCAGAAGTGAAGAAAAATATAGCCAATACTCCAATAAGCCAAATGCAGAACAACAGCAACACCATTCGGTTTTTTGCA
This sequence comes from Glycine tomentella, assembly GCA_007407185.1. Taxonomy (NCBI): domain Eukaryota; kingdom Viridiplantae; phylum Streptophyta; class Magnoliopsida; order Fabales; family Fabaceae; genus Glycine; species Glycine tomentella. The sequence continues at coordinate 1,158,117 of PYAF01001630.1, read as the reverse complement.
GACAGCAATTGATAAGACCGATCGAAGTCCTCTGGCACAGTATTCGTATAAAGATCTTCTATGACATACTTGGTTATTTCATCAACAAGATTCTTATATTGAGGTGCAACATTGTGTGAGTTGAAGACCTTAGGTTTTGCATTTGTAAGATCAATAGCAGCAATCTCTGACTCTGTGGAAGGGAACATGGAACTTACCAATTCATAGGCATACAAACATTTAATGGAACCAATTCCTACTCCCTCGATGACCTTTTCAGACGGTATTTTATCAGATGGAAGCATGGTTTCCTTCAAACCTTCTTCCACCAACGAGATCTGAAACAAATAAAAAAAAAAAACCATTTGAATCGGTTATGGTTTCCAGTTTCCACAGCACTTTTACTTTACACGGTTTATTTTCTCGGAATCCAAACAGTACATAACACGAGGCATATATTAACCATAAATAATAAAATTGTTCATCTAAGCTCTGCTACTAGTCCGATCTAAGAGTTTTCTTAAATAAGCAATGATGAATAGCACCTAGAAATTACTTGGAGCTTGAATAGTCAATTCAAATTCAAATCGGAATAGTCAATTCAAATTCAAACTTACAGTAGCGTCTTCACTGCGATTAGCGTATGAAGTGTCGGAGATTGTGGAGGAATCAATAGGAGCTTCAGAAATGGATTTCAATGCAGCATTCAAACACTTGTTTTGAATCTGGCAAAAGATGAAAATAACAATGAACATGAAAAATTGAATGTGTAGAAAGCAAAGCGGAAAAAACTGAGTAAGATTTAGCGAAGTGCGTTGTGCCTTATTGAAGTTTGGGGAATCCTGCGCTCTGCGATTGCTCTTCTCCGATGAGCGAGCAAGAGCATGGGTCTTGTGAGGCGTTTGAGATTCTTTCATTGGCGGGAGTTGAATTGAATTTTGCCAAGTTCAGTTTAATATGGGTCTTGTGAGGCGTTTGAGCAAGAGCATGTCTTTTATGGTTACTTAAACCCTTTTTTTTTTTATTTAAAAAAGTACTATATATGACACTAAAAAAAGGTTTTCAATGTAATAAATAAATTTCCTATTACCGATTTAACGAATTCTTTTTCTAACAGAAAGTTACATTTTTTGGCCCTTCAACCTATACCTAGTGTATAAAATGTAAAATTTAGTTTTTAATATTTATTGTTGACTGAGTTATACTCAGTAAGCTATAATTTAAAAGATGTAATAAGATTCACATAAAAACTATTTAATTATAAAAAAACGTGTTAATATATAAATAAAAAAGGTGTAAAATAATATCTTGCTGTAACATATTTTAAAAATAAACTTACTATAAATGGATCTTATCTATATCAAATCTAGCTTATAATGTCATTCCAATTGCATTATCCCATATATATTACAAAACTTATTACTTTTTTATACATTAAATGATTCAATTTTTTTCATTTTTTTACAAAGCTTATTAATATTTGATATAAAAATATTGCATAAAAAAGTAAATGTATTAAATGCCTTAGAAAGATAAAAAAAATGTAATACTTACCATACAAAATAAGTAAGAAAAATATAAAAGTATACTTATAACGAATTTTTTAAGTAATATTCAAAATTTTACCATAAAAATTTCATTATTTATATACATATATATATATATTATAAGTATATTTTTTTTGTAAAGATAAAAATCAATTATTATATTTTTTTTATCAAACTACATTTTATTCTTTAGAGTAGCGAACGAAAAATGGCAAGAACATAACTTTCTGAAGAGTCTAAAGCCAAATGCGATCCATAGTAATAATGGGCTTTATGCAGAGTTCAGCCCAAGCAGTAGCCGGTGTCAACCCAACAAGTGAGAGAACTGGCGCCAAACTTTTCCCGCCAAATGGAGGGCCCCCACAAAAGAGCGGTTTGCTATCCATTGCCCTAACCAGAGAATAAATATAGCTGGAAAAAGAAGAGAAAAAAAGAGGCAGAGAGTGAGAGTTGCAGAAGAGACAGAAAGCGTAGTGTGAGAGAAAGAAAATGGCACCTGAAAACCCTTCAACGCCCGATCCCGAATCGCCAACCTCTCCTTCCGTTGGTTTCAACACCGACCAGCTTCCTCACACCCACACCAGTCATGCCTCCGAAGACGACGAGGCTTCCGTCGATCCTGATATCGTACGAGACGACATTGAAGAACAGCCCGAGGAAGAAGAAGAGGATGGAGAGGATCTTTACAATGACAATTTTTTGGAGTTAGTCTTCTCTTTTTATTTTCTCTTATTTTTTCATCTCTCGGAAAACCCTCATTCATTTTGCACTTACAACTTTTCGCTGCCTGGGTGAATGAACAGTGATTATAAGAGAATGGATGAGGCTGACCAGTTCGAATCGTTTGGGCTGGACGACTCGTTAGAAGATGACAGAGATTTTGATCAGATCATGCAGGATCGAAGGGCTGCGGAGGTTGAACTCGAGGCGCGCGATGGTCGCGCTTCCAATCGTAACAAGCTTCCCCAGCTTCTCCACGACCAGGGTAATGTTTCCATTTTATCTCTTCCCTAATTGTTCTGAATTGGTTGCCCCAAATTGATTATTTACTTTTCGTTTGTTGAACTGATTTTTCCTTTAAATTGAGTATAGGCAATAGAAGTCCATCGTCCTCGATGGACTGTTAAATTGTTTGTAATGGATGAAAATTGTTTGGCTGCTATACATCAAAGAATTTAAGGGTGGAAATATGATTGTTTGGATGAAATTTGAATTAGATGATAATATATGGGTCTAAATCAATTCTGTATAATTAATTAGTTTGCAACAAACTATTTAATTGATATGGATACGAGGAAAAATGATTTTATTGCTTGTGAGTTGTGACACAGTGGCAGAAATATTTGATTGGTCATGCATTGGTGCATCGCATAATGATGCAAATGAATTTGTAATCATTTATCTATTTTACAAACTTTAAAAAAAAAAATAGTCATGAAATTTACTTAAAATTATTGGGGGACTGGCACAACTCATTAGCTTTAAAAATAAGAGCTGGAAATGTAATTATAAGCCTTGATAATTATTATTGTTTGTTTACAAAGTTTTTGGTGTGGGAAACAAACGGTGTTGATTTCTATTGCAGATACAGATGATGACAATCACAGGTCTTCTAAAAGGGCTCGAGCTGATTTTAGACCTTCTGCAGCAAGTGATGATGATTTTGATGGTATGCAAAGTTCACCTGGAAGGTCACAACGAGGACACTCAAGGGAGGATATTCTTATGACTGATCAAACCGAGGATGACCGAGATGATGTACTATCTACTTTGTGAATTTTTTTCTTTTTCTTTTTACATATTTTAAAGTTTCATCATTGATTTTATATCACAATTAACATGGGTCATGGAATGCAGGATGATTTTGATGATGGATATGAGATGTATCATGTTCAAGGAACACTTAGAGAGTGGGTTACAAGAGATGAAGTGCGCCGCTTCATAGCCAGGAAATTCAAGGACTTCTTACTTACGTATGTTAATCCAAAAAATGAACATCGGGACAAGGAATATGTGTGGCTGATAAATGAGATGGTGTCAGGTAATATAATATATATTCTCTACCATGTTTGTGTCTTGTACTTGTGACAGTTAGTGGTGTCTTTTGTACACCAGCTTACTCATTGTGTTTTTAAATGCCAGCTAGTAAGTGCAGTTTGGAGATAGATTACAAACAATTTATCTATGTTCATCCCAACATTGCCATTTGGCTAGCTGATGCCCCACAATCTGTCTTAGAAGTAATGGAAGATGTTACCAAAAACGTTGTCTTTGAATTACATCCAAATTACAGGAATATACACCAAAAAATTTATGTGCGCATAACCAACTTGCCAGTTTATGATCAGATTCGAAATATAAGGTAGATAAAAAAACAAAACTGATGTGTTACTCCATTCTCCTTCCCTTTCCATTGGATGAAAAAAACATAAAATTGGCTTCTTTGGAGCAGGCAGATCCACTTGAATACAATGATCCGAATTGGGGGAGTAGTAACCAGACGTTCTGGAGTTTTCCCCCAGTTGCAGCAGGTGAAGTATGACTGTAACAAATGCGGAGCAATTTTGGGGCCTTTTTTTCAGAATTCATATTCAGAGGTGAAAGTGGGATCCTGTCCTGAGTGTCAATCAAAAGGACCGTTCACTGTCAATATTGAACAGGTACAAAGTTTTCAAACCCTTTTGGATGCACATATTCTGCTGAGTGTTGATCTTCATTTCAACTAGGTCAAATGATGACAAAAGACATTTGCATTGAGATGTTGCAAAATAAGTTGATCATCATTATTTTAAAAGACTAAAAGGTAAATAAACTCATTCTCTTTCTTTCTATGCTTGTTGTAGACAATTTATAGGAATTTTCAGAAGCTTACCCTCCAAGAGAGTCCAGGAATAGTTCCTGCAGGTCGACTTCCAAGATACAAGGAAGTGATACTATTGAATGATCTGATTGATTGTGCACGCCCTGGAGAAGAAATTGTATCATCTTTTACTTTGACTCATTAATTTTTTGGCCCTTAGTTGTTATAAAATGACTTTCTTAATCATTTTCTTATTTCAGGAGGTCACAGGTGTTTATACCAATAATTTTGACTTATCCTTAAACACAAAAAATGGGTTTCCAGTGTTTGCCACTGTTGTTGAGGCAAATTATGTCACAAAAAAGCAAGACCTTTTTTCTGCCTACAAACTTACACAGGAAGACATAGAAGAGATTGAAAATTTGGCTAAAGACCCTCGAATTGGAGAAAGGGTGTGTGCCTTGGAATTTTTATTGGTATTTCTTTCAATTTGATTATTGTTCTGTAATGTAATGTGCTATGGATTAAATTTCAGATTGTTAAGTCTATTGCTCCATCAATCTATGGTCACGATGACATAAAAACTGCAATAGCTTTAGCTATGTTTGGAGGTCAAGAAAAAAACGTGGAAGGAAAGCACCGCCTGCGGGGAGACATAAATGTTCTTCTTCTGGGTGATCCAGGGACAGCGAAGTCTCAGTTTCTCAAGTATAATTTTCTTGATTTTCTTTTGTAGATATCTTTCTACTAGTGATCAATAAATTAATAAATCTATAAATTAACAAATATTTCAAAATCTACTGCAAGATATGTTGAGAAAACTGGACAGAGAGCTGTATACACTACTGGTAAAGGGGCTTCTGCCGTGGGTCTTACAGCTGCAGTTCATAAGGATCCAGTCACAAGGGAGTGGACTCTTGAAGGGGGAGCACTTGTTCTAGCTGACAAAGGAATTTGTCTTATTGATGAGTTTGACAAGATGAATGATCAGGATAGGTAAGAAAATCAGTCTTGTAATTACTTGAATTTTCTTAATTACATTGTTAAACTACACCTTCATAGGAGATACAAAAATTATCCTTGACCATTAATTTATATTTTTGTTACCAGGGTGAGTATCCATGAAGCCATGGAGCAGCAGAGTATAAGCATATCAAAAGCTGGAATTGTTACATCTCTTCAGGCACGCTGCTCTGTTATTGCTGCTGCAAATCCTGTTGGAGGAAGGTAAGCAAATATGTAAGGTTGCATGTATCTGGAATCTGCCTGCAAGTTGGCATTGTTCATCAGTGTCCCAGCTAAGATTTCAACTGTCATACACATTGAAAGATATTGGATATACCATGAGTATTGATATATGGTTTTTATCCTTTTTTCAAGCATCGAAGCTTTACTCTTAAATTAACTTTTTCTTTGACTTGCAGATATGATTCCTCGAAAACATTCTCTCAAAATGTTGAATTGACAGATCCAATTATTTCTCGTTTTGATATCCTCTGTGTAGTGAAGGTTATATTTATATTCATTGCTTCTTTGTTTACCTCTTCATTTGAATATATTTATTGAGGGAGTTCTTTATTTCACAGGATGTTGTTGATCCAGTCACTGATGAAATGCTTGCAACGTTTGTCGTTGACAGTCACTTCAAGTCACAACCCAAGGGTGCTAATCAAGATGACAAGTCCTTTAGTGAGTCCCAAGATGTCCATGCATCTGCCATGCCAGCTGATCCAGAGGTCCTTGCTAAGATCCTGCTATTGTTAATGACCTTTACAGTTATGTCTTCTGTGTCTTGACTCTTGAGAGTTTTTTGGCTTTTTTGCAGATACTTCCTCAACAGCTACTGAAGAAGTACATTACATACGCCAAGTTGAATATTTTTCCAAGGTTACAAGATGCTGATATGGATAAATTGTCACATGTCTATGCCGAACTGCGGAGGGAATCTTCAGTAATACCCTGTCATAACTTTTTTTACCAAACTAGATTGTAGTTATTGTTTGTATTGAATTCACTAACAAGCTGCTCTAATTTCCTTGTATAGCACGGACAAGGAGTCCCTATTGCTGTAAGGCACATTGAATCGATGATAAGGATGTCTGAAGCACATGCGAGAATGCATCTCAGGCAATATGTTACACAAGAGGATGTAGACATGGCAATTCGGGTTCTACTTGAATCATTCATTTCAACTCAAAAATTTGGGGTGCAGAAGGCTCTTCAGAAGGTATATAAAATATTCTGCATTTGCCACATAATTATGTTAAATGCTGATATTCCGTGGCATCATATTTTGTTACAAATTATTTTTATTTTGAATTTTTTTTATATACATACTACCATTTTGCGATTGTGATTCCCTTTTGGAATTTGTACTGGAAAAATATGCCCTCAAGTCCTTCCCCTAAACAGTGTGCTTGCTGTTGCAGAGCTTTAGAAAGTATATGACTTTCAAAAAGGACTACAATGAACTGCTCCTTTATATTCTTCGCGAGCTTGTAAAGAATGCTTTGCATTTTGAAGAAATTGTCACCGGATCTGCTTCTGGTCTAACCCAGATAGATGTCAAAGTAGATGATCTCTACAACAAGGTAATAACATTTCTCCTTATGTTTTTTTCCAACCGAGATTATAAATTATTTGACTCTCGAGTTTGTTTGATATTCTGCAGGCTCAAGAGCATGATATTTATGATCTGAAACCATTCTTCAATAGCAGCCACTTTTCAAGGGCCAATTTTGTATTGGATGATGAACGGAGAGTGATCAGACATCACCTTACCAGATGAGAGTCAGTATCTGGGTTTTAGCATCCGTCAGTTTAGGTTGAATATTTGATGTTTAAGGTTTTAACCATCGACTCCAGCAGTTACTTATGTTGCTAAATGTAGGTATCTCCTTTGAGTTTTTATTGCATATATTTTATCTGTATTTAAAAGTATTCCTTCAATCACACAAAAAAAGAAGTATTCATTCAATGCTTTGAATATTTCTCATTAGTTTGGTTGGTTAAATTACTGCTGATACGGCCTTGACTTCACAACAAATATGCAATTTGAATTGATTGGAGCAACTTGTATTTTCCTTTTCCGAGATGTTTTTTACTTCACTATTTATTAGGACAAAGTATTTTCAATTTTGTCAATAGCGAATTTTCTTGGAGAATATGTTTTTTGATACCTCTTTGAAGTCTTCTCATTCTTTTTAATATTAAAATATACACTTATTTTAATAGGTGAATTATGTAAATAAACTTTTTAGAAGTTTTTTAATGTGATTCTTGACATGAATAATATTTAATAGTGTTATTTATTGTGTGTTTAGAAGATAAAATATGAAATTTTAGGGTTGATGAGAGTTATTTAGAATTTGATTGTCTTTTAAAATGTTAAAATCAATAATTTTATATACTACTAACAAAATATTATTAGGAGACACTCACTTGATAAGTTAAATGATTGAAGTCATACTTTTGTTGATATGACGCTCAATGGAATATGAATTTAA
>PYAF01001630.1:1105277-1150185 GCA_007407185.1 Glycine tomentella | reverse complement strand
CCTTTTTTAAATTAAATATAATAAGATTTTAAAGCATTATTTATTATGATAATAAATTTTAAAAACTTTTTAAGTTTGAAAGTATCAAATACCTACGAATATTTTAATTTCTATTTTAACACCAAAAAATTATTTAAATAGTTAATATTTTTTTTCATATCAATGTGTATGATATTTTTTCAGTAATTAATGTATGTGAGACCAATATATATATATATATATATATATATATATATATGAGAAAGGGTTTGTTTCCTAGGATTTTTATTGGTGTTTTTCTTTCAAAAAAAATTGATGAGCTGTTTTTCTTTCAATTTGATTACTATTGTTTTCTAATATGTGCTGGTGATTGAATTTCAGATTATCAAGTCTATTGCTCCATCAACCTATGGTCACAAGGACATAAAAACAGCAATAGCTTTAGCTATGTTTGGTGATCAACAAAAAGATGGGTTGGGGAAGGAAAGCATAGACTGCGAGGAGACATAAATGTTCTTCTCCTCGATCGGTGATCCAGGAACAGCTAAGTCTCAGGAAATCAACCTTGTAACTGCTCGACTGCTCTGGATTTTAATTACATATAATAAAAGAAGTAATAAATTATCCTTGACTTGTATTATATCTTTCGTTAACAGGATAATTATCCATGAAGCCATGGAACGGCAGACTATAAGCATATCATAAATACCTTATAAAATAATAACTAAATTCTTCTATCAAAAGTATTTGTTGTATAAAATAATCAATAATTATCATTTTTTTTACTAAAGGAGTTCTCTTTTTTTTTTTTTACACGAAATGGAGTTCTCTTTTTTGGTACATACTTAAATATAACAACTTTTTCTTTGTTTTCGTAGTGAAATATAACAAGACTCTAAATGTAGACTTGTCTTTCACATGAAAAATTAAATCTTAAACCTATAAGTAATTTAAGACATTTAATACAAGTATTTGATTCTTTTTGTTTTTTATATGATTTGCTCGTAAAGATAATATGTACTATGTAACATCAAAAATATCAATATTACCGATAATGAGTTATACAAAGCTTTTATTTGATGAAAAGAAAATGACAATACACACCAAATAGTTTATGCATGCGTGTCGTTTTTTTTTTTTTGCACAGCAAAAAAGTTTTTATAATAATATTAAATAGCACAAAATGCCACAAGGAGTGACTAAATAGCTTTAACGTTTATTGTCAATGACTCAATGCCAACAATGGCCCTTTGTATTACATGGTATTGTCGATATTCAAACAAAACACTATACGCGGTACTACAACAATTCACGTTCACAAAGGAATTGTGGTAATGGGCAAATTTTAGAACGTGACATCGTACCACTCATAAAACCATAATACTAACAAACAATTAGAGTAAATAAATGCCATAAATTTTGAATTCTAAATTCAACACTGTTGCAATTTAGAAATATAAACCTTAAAACGAGCTTATTTTATTCATTTATTTATAGTCATTTTGACTTGACTATCTTTTCTTTGTGAAAAATTAAATACTTGGTAATTAATATTTGATAGTTTAGCAAAAATACTTGTACTAATTTGCCAATAAATCTCACAAGTCAAGCCAAACAAAAATAAATGGTCCCTTAGTCCATAGTTGGACAAATAAACATTGGAATATGAACGACCATTTTGGCATGGCTCACTACAACCTTTTTTTTATAGAATTAATTACTCACCATTTTTTGGTGTATGTATAAAAAGAAGCAGGACAGAGAAAAATGAGATAGAAGAAATTGTGAACGTAAGAATATAAGAACGGTAGTATTGATGACACCGGTGGTTTGTTTTGGATTCAATTAATCAGTGTAATTTCTCAAACTTGGACAAAGTACAAAACCCAACACTTGTTTAATTTATGTAACGGAACGCGCGCAGCCAATACCCGAGAGGTTTAATTAAGTAGCGGCGGAACAATCAAGCGCCAATATACGAAGCAAACCATCGAACGTAACGCCGCCGTTTTGGTCTCCGCCGCCGAATCGGATCATGGCGTTGATGTCGTTGTCTGTGGCCGGAAAACCAGCGCAGGCCATGTAAGTCTTCAGGTCGTGGTGGCTGAGCTTGCCGTCGCCGTCCTTGTCCATGACCCTGAACACGTCCTCCATGGCCCCACAGTACCCCACGGGCTTTCTCTCCGCCGCGACCACGCGCTCGAACTCCTCGTACTCCACGAACCCGTCCTTGTTGGTGTCGGCCACTGTCATCATTGCCCCGATCACGTCGTCTCCTCCGCCGCCGAATCCGGCGTAGAAGGCGCGGAGGTCGTCGCGGCTGATTTTTCCGTCGCGGTCGGCATCGAGGACGTCGAATGCCGGTCGGAAATCGGAGGCGGAGGAAGGGCGGAGGGTGCGACCGGAAGGGCACATTTTGAATGATTGTAGGAAAAGCGTGTTTGATATGTGAGAGGAAAAGAAATGCGTGTGTGTTAAATAGAGAAGACCTGAGAGTTTTGGGCCCCACAATATTCGGAGGTTTCGTCACGAGGCTTGGGCAGCAAGGCCTTGGACCTTTCGCTCTGTTTTCGGCCACTGGCTCCCGCTTCGTTACGTACGCGATGACATCATTCGGCTTTTTGTTTCCTTTTGGTTTTTGGAATCTCATTTATTCATCACATACTCAGATTTTATAATTCAACTTTTATTATTTTAAAAGTTTTATCACTTAAATATTTTATTATTGTTGATTATAAAAAAAGTAACATCATTTTATTATCAATGTGATAATAAAATGTAAAATTATAAATTTTTGATGTTAAAATTCGTAAAATATTAAAAGTTAGATATTAAAATTTTTGAAAATATATTTTGATGATAAAATCTAAAAAATAAAGAACGTTAAATAATAGAATTTGTAAGATAAAACTTTTGTAACAGCAAGAGAAATCTAAAACCTAACCTAAGTGAGGAAAGATTTAACATTAATATATGACGAATCAATTACTTATTAGAGATTTTTTGTTTAGCCTATTTAAGATTTAGTCTAATTATTAAAAAATTTATTTAAATAAAAATATCAAGTTTAAACTTTAAAAAAAGTTTAGTAAGTCTATCAGATTAATCTATTTAATATATATATATATATATATTAAAATTTAAAAATAATATATTTATTTTCTAAAAATATTTTTTCTTATTATTATGAAGATGGATGATCAATTATTTCAAAAAATCACCTTAAAAATTTCATAAAATAATTCTTGTAATGTTTAAAAATTATTTTTTTAACTTTCCTAAATTAATTTAAAGTGTTTTGTAAAATTAAATTTTTTTTAAAAATATTTCTTCATATTTGGGAGATGACTTGAGAATTAAAATATTTATTCATTTTTGTATTTAACTTACTTTTATTCTTATTTCTTATTTATTTTAGTATTTGACATTAAGATTAGATTACTGAATGAAACTTATGATATTTTATTTAACCTGACGTGACCTATTTTTATCCCTAGACATAATAAATAAAGAAAGGGTAAAATGTTTCTAAAAAACAAATTAAACCATATATCTGGTATTAAATTGTTGTTACGTTTGATTCATATATTAGAAAAATGAAAAGTGTGAAAAACCATTGTTTTATTCCTATTGTGATTTAAAACTAAAATCTTAATTTCTACTATATTTATTTTTATAACTTCACTTTAAGCTTCCTATTTTCATTTGATGTTTCATTTCTGAATGTGATGATATTAGCAATAATTGCGAGAGACCATTGTGGCCGTTTAATTTTTTCACCGCCCGACTTAATGACTTATGAGTGACTTGTGCGTCGACTTCATTTGTGGAATTGGGAACGCGCCGGTGTATAAGGTCTCTGTTCTTTGGTGCTTTGTAGTTTTCTCTTTTTGGTCGGTTCTTTTTAATTTTGTATAATTGAGATAAATGTGAATACTAAATAATTAAAAGTATATTTAGCATTATGAATAGTTATTATACTCCTATGATTATTTAATCATAAATTATTATATACAATAAACAATTTATTATTTTTTAATACAACTATATTGTATAAAAATGATTTATTCTACATACTGTACCTATTAATGTCTTAATAGATATTGATAGGTCATAAAATTTTGGTTTTTAGCTAAGTAAATTTACAGGATGTTTTTATATAATTTTTTTATGATTTAAGATGTTTAAATAATAACAACTTTTTGATTTCTAGTAAATGTTATCTTTCAAATGTAATATTATTTGAAAGTTTGATTTTTATTCTTACGTAAATCAAATGTGTCATTCAACAATTTACTTATTCATGGATCAATTTAAAAGAATTTTACATACATGTTGAACATAACAAGACCTGTGTATGTCTTTTTGGGTTGTTTGAAAGCTTAATATTATATAACTTATTCTAATGTTCATTTTTTTTTTTGTAATAATGTCATCTTTAAAACATTACTAGTAATTTATTAACTAAAATCTAAGTTATCCAATGGACTAATAAATAAATTATTAATTTATGAGAAAAATCAATGAGCCGGCAAAAGTTTGATTGGTTTTTTTTTTTTAAAGGTATAAAATATTTTGATTATGTTTTAAGTATCAAAAAAATGTCTCTAAATTCAATAGGCTAATTAACAATTTACAAAGTTATGGAGTCCAGTCCAATGGGCCGACTAGTTGAAAGTTCACCTCTCAGTTCATAGGACGAAAGGGTTTTTCGACCTAAGTGAAAAAAAGAACGAAGGGTCAAAGTCGTAATTAAAAGAATAAGGGCGGTTCTTTAGTCTTTTCACAAACATAAAAACCATTATATAAGTTAGAGGCTCTCGTTCTTCACACGAACAAAGGGTTACAGAAAACCCTATTCCTCTGCAAGTTTCATCCATTCTACCAACGGCGTAGCTTTAGTTTTTTCAATTTTCTTTGTTTAATGTTCATTTGCCTCTTGAGATGCCTTTGATTCACAGGCCATGTATTATGGGTTATCTCCTAATCATTGATAAAAAGAGGCATAGATTTTTCGCAGGAATGTTGAGTCACTTCGCCTTCGTCTGTTTTCTCCAGGCGCAGTGAATGATTGAACTGCTAAATTAACTTTTTTTCATTTTTAGTATTCAAAACAATCGATTTTTAATGTAAATTCTTTTTCTCTTACATCTGTGTATTTTTCTTCTTTTAAGATTTGTGGGATCCTATGATGGCATGATATCTTTGAGACCTGATTGTCTAATTTGATGACAACTATAAGCATAATCGCTGAGGATCTAACCAAACCTTAGTAATTTATCCATGTTTTTTGTCTGGTAGTTTATGTAACATTGTAATTTGGGAGAAAAAGGGTAAAGGAAAATAGATCTGAATGATGAAATAAACACTGGGCTCTGAGCAGTTAAAACTGCTATATGTGAAGCACAGTGTTAGCCTAGAAAGCTATCTCTGACTATTTCTTCTTTCTCCTGAAGATTGTTTTGTGGTAAAATCTGATTTCGAGCCATGAATGAGTTCCATTAGGCAATTGAATATGGAATTTCTTTGGGTTTTTATTATGTTTTATGGCAGATTAAACGAGTTTGTGACATTAACATTCGTAATTTTTGTTACATTATTTATTGAAAAAGAAGCATTTGATTAAGTGTAGGGATAAAAACACATTTAATTTGATTTTATGATGTATTTTTTATTATTGATTAAAGTTTGCTAAAAAATTATAAAATTGAAGGTGATTCGTTAAATAAATAAAAGAACCTACAAGTTTACTTATTTTACTTGTGAAAAAATTGTGTAGAAAATTATGTTAAAAGAATAAGCAGGCAGAATTGTCATAATTTAGCATTTTTTTTTTTTAACATTCTAGTTACCTTCAATTCAAATCATTACCTGAAGATGTAAATAATGATTGAAACAACTGAACAAATTGTTCCAAATGGGTAAAAGAGACCACACAAAGTCATTTAGTAACAGTTTTGTTATCTGGATGAACAAAATTGATAAGGAACGTGACCATGACAGACGAATTTGTAAGCAAAGTATTTCATCTTGAAATTAGCAAATGTAAGTTGTGTGAGAACCTTTAGACCAAAATCGAGTCTTAACTTTTGGGGCCAATTTCGTGTCTTGAAGATGCATAGAGATGGAGTAATTGATGTGAGAAGATTAGGCATGGCACCAGGGTGGATGTGGGGCGTGGTGCTTTATCCCTATTTTGGGTCTTCTTTTTATTTGATTAAAATAAAATATTTTTTTATTAAAAAATTTGACGAAAATGTTAATTAGGTAAAAAAATAATAATAAATCAACATTCAAGATATGCTATCATAGTTTAAAAATTCTAAAATAAAATTAATTAATTTAATTAAAAAAATTACAAAATAATATTTTTTTATTTTTATTTTTTAATATTATTTATTATAGAGTCGATTTTCTTGTTATTTATCCGTAATAATAAAAAGTATTTTTTTAAAATCGAGGTAGATTCGGACGGACAGATAATCACAAATTCGAATCTTGTTACAATGCCTAGAAAAGATGAGGCAGAATGGAAAATTTTTAAAAAATGAGAAAAATTTAGGGGACAATGTGTTTCATTGGGCAACCGTGGAAGAAAAACAGTCTTTATGGTGCAGAAGTTTAAAATATTAACAGAAATTAAGAATATTTTCTCTAGGAATGATTCAATTGAAACTTGATGGACACGATATTATTTGAGACACTCAATTGACATAATTAAAATTTAAGGATTTAAAATCTCACAATTGTAATACCTGAAAGACTAAAAACAATTAAATCTGGAAAGTAAGGCTCACATTTTGAGAATGGGGGAGATATGTCAAATGAAAGCATAAACCTGGTAATATTTTAGACTTGTATACAAAGTGATTTATATCACTGGACTATCAACAAAATAACTCTTTCTCGAATTACTTTCATATAGATCTTATCTTGTAGTGCTGTTTCGCTATAGCAAAGAAGAAAAAAGGAAATAGGGAGAGAAAATGAAGAAATGAAGCAAAGATGATAGAAAAATTAAAAAAGGGCAGAGAGATAGAGAGACTAACTGCAGAGAATCCAAGTCCTTTCTGGGTGGTTGGGGCCGAGGCAAGATTGGCACGTTAAGGTGGAGCTTATAAGCCAATCAACAACGACTCCTTGATCCTTAGCCTGCCATCAGCCAAGACCCAAGATTTGGGGCGTAGCTTTGTCTGTGCCCTTCGGAGTAAAGTCTTGCTTTCTTAAATCTTAACTTCCCTTGTACGTCACCCAGAAAAGTGAGAAATGGAGATGTCCAGAACATATTTTCCCTTCTAAACAATTTCAATAATCTTAAATGCCATAAATTCTTCTCCGGAAAACAGACAAAAAAAACTAATAAATACGCAAGTTGTAATTGTGAAAAATATTTTAGAAAGAATTTAACTTAATATTTTCAACTACAATCTTTCAAGTTACTAAAAACTCAATAGTCCTCTCAAAAAAAAAAAAGACAACTCGTGGTTCATATTTAAATTTGTTTTACACACATTTTATTACAATCCCACCATTAAAATATAAGAACATTTATAATGATCTTTAGCTACCAAATGAATAAACCATCAATTTCATTCTTCAAGTATTAGTATGTTGTAAAAAGTCCCTAAAGTAAATAAACTATTCAAGTATTACAAAGTCCTTCAATTTATACCCTGAATGTTAGTGAAATATATCAACGTAGAAACTAAATTAATAGAGATTTAATACTTTAAAAACTAATATAATTTCATAACTTCAAAGACTAATATTTAGGAGAGTAAGTAGTACTTGAGGGTTTGAATTTATGGTTTAGTCGCTACAAAATTCATTGGTATCTTCAGTATTAAATTTAGGGTATCAGCTATTACCGCTACTTTGCAACGAATTAAATAATGCACATAAAATTTCTTCAGCTATTACCATTCTAGAATGTCAAAAGTAAATTAAACCTGAAGCCCCTGCCAGTACCTACCAAAATACATAATCTAATCAATGTTACTCTAGTAATTTTGTTCTATTTTCATTTGTCCTACATTGATAGCTATCCATTCAAAATTGTGTACATTTGATATTTTGATTTTGGTATAGCAGTGATAAGCTTTACCTAGGGCCTGTTTGGATGTTAGCTTCTCTAGAAGCACTTCTAGAAGAGAAAAGTAAGAAAAAAAAAATGAAATAAGTTTTTCCATAAGTTAAAATAAGTATTCCATTAACTAATTTGTAAATGTCATCTCATCTTTTAGAGAAGTTACATTAGTGAGCTTCTACAAATTAGCTAATGGAGAGCTTATTTTTACTTATGAAGAAGTTCATATCATCTTTTTGCTCTTATTTTCTTATTTTAGAAGTGCTTCTAGAGAAGCTTACCCAAACAGGTCCCTAGTGTGATATGGCTTGGTAGTTATTTGGCAGTTGGCTTCAAAATCTCGATTCAACGCACCGGAGATGAGAAAAAAATTACAACAAAGTACACAACGAATCCAGCAATAAGTATTCCCCCGTATATATAAGTTTGAGAGGAGTGCACCGGGTATTTGTACTCAATTTTGCAACACCTCATATTATCCCTCTCGCTGGTCAAGACATGATCAACATATCTGCAATGCACAAATTTGTAAATAGCTACTAGAACAGTATCATGGGGAAAAATATCAGTTTACTAGAATATAAACTTTTTCTCATTTTGACAACATATATATGAAGACATTTTAAAATACAGGCTAACTTACTGTTCAGTGAACATGGTGCTCTGCAGAATATCTGAACTGTTCAAGTAGGCATCCTGTAACCGATGATCATATAACAGTGAAGACATATCAACAAGCAGCTCCTCAAGGCCCTGGTGTATGTATACAAATTGCAACATGTTAAGCTGTTAACA
The DNA here is from genome assembly GCA_007407185.1 of Glycine tomentella. Classification (NCBI taxonomy): domain Eukaryota; kingdom Viridiplantae; phylum Streptophyta; class Magnoliopsida; order Fabales; family Fabaceae; genus Glycine; species Glycine tomentella. Next base: position 1,141,325 of record PYAF01001630.1, on the reverse strand, counting down.
CTAAAATGCCCTCAAAATCAGGTCAAGAACTTCAATCAAGTAAAGCTTACATCCAGATATTTTTCTAAGCGATTAACTAATTCATGTGGGAAGGGTTCTGGCAAATTAGTAGTTTTCTTGTAGAACTTCTCTAACCACAGTTCAGTGTTTGACTTTTCTTTCTTTCCCTTTACTGGTTCACCAAGGGGAGTTTTCAGATACTCTGCTGCAAAAGTTTGGACAGTCTGCACAGAATTGGCAGGTATCCATAATCAGGAAATCAAGTACTGGTATTTATATTAACTCGAATGAAGCATGAATTACCTCTGACGTATCACGAATTTTATGAAGCACAGAATCCACACGGGCGTATATTGAGTTCCTCTGTCAACAAACAAAAAGCTGATTTGAGAAATACCTCTTGGTAAATAAAAAGCATTTTGGCATATTGAGAGAGCATTCACCAAAGCAACATCTTGGAGCATTTGACTGATGTGAGATGTATTAGAGAATGGTCCAAATGGATGACAACCAGCAGCCCAAAGCCAATTCACAACAGGCCTCTCATGTACATGAGATGCCTTCTCATATGGCGCACTTAAACCACCAACAACTGAGGCAAGACCAGCCAATATATGCCGCTGTGCCTGAGATGGAAGAGCATGCCTTCTTTGTGTTTCCGAAACGTAACTGTGGAAAAAGACAATTAAGGGTGGTGGGAATTTTTGCATGACAAAAGTGATAAATAACAAGGAAACCCAAGGTAACTGAAAGTGAACATTGAAGTGGTTTCTTTGAGTCAAATCAAGCCAAATAGACAGTCAGCATGACAAGAGAGTAAGAATTTGCATTCTAAAACTTAACTTATGAGTTATATTACACTGCATTAGCAATATACACTCAAATAGACAGACATCAACATATTTAAAAACAAAATAAAATAAACAGAATGCAACGACTAAAAATTGAAGGAATATATCATTGTCACTATTTAAGTTGAGATGTGAAAACTTAATGGACAAAAAGGATTAGCAGTTCCACATAGAAATAAGAGATTGTTTCATACAGACTACAATAGCATAGTATGTTGCCAAGTAGTAAGTATAAATCTTCAATTTACAAGTACTGGATATCCATACATCATATTTACTCACCTTAAAGGAATCTTTTTATTTTGATGCTCAAGCACAATTACAACATCTTTGCTTGTCCATACCATACTTTCATCCTCCATCATAAGGTTTGGATCAACATCAGCCAGTGATAGAACAAAGCTACAGAGTAAAAAGCATTACATTTGGAAATTTCAGTTGGAATTGGTTTTGAATCAAAATAATATCATCAACACCGATCAAAATACTTCTTCATTCAGAAATTGCAATATAGTGCATTTCATTTAAAAAAAAAAAAAAAAACACCAAAATGCATATAAAGTTCTAACCACAAGAGTTTCAATCTTTCATTTTGCTAAATATATTTTAGTATGTTAAGAGCTACATATAGTCAATATACTATTTTGTTTTGGGGATAACAACATTTATCCTTTCTTTTGGGCAACCATTCTGACTCATTCAAGTAAAGTTATTTGTGCATTCCCTTTCATTTTGCAAATGGCCACCAAATTTGGGTAACTGAGTTAAAAGTCCAAAGTATCTAACTCCCAATTTACAAAGTGTTTCTAATCAACCTATTAAGAGAGCAGTTAGAAATAATAAAAGGAGAAAATTTTAACTTGTGTTCTATAAACCTATTAATAAATATGAATATAAAAGAACAAAGACACTATGATCTTAGAGTTGTGTTTTCAATGTACATCTATGCAAGAGATAGCAGTGTACGCACACAGGAATTACTCTAGTTCCATATGTTGGTTGTAGATCCCCTTGTTTCTTTGCTTTCTTTCTCCTTTTCTGGCTATATTTTGAGTTATAAGAACCCCAGAGAGACTTATGCTTAAGAATAGAATCAGTTGACCCTTCAGCTTCATCCATCCAATTCTGGCGAAGGAAATATTTACTTGAAAGAGATGGGTCAGACACTTCAAGCAATCCAGCAGCAAGCACATCAGCAGAACGTTCCATCTCCTGTAAAATGTGGTTTAAAGTCCATATAGAAATAGTTAAGAAAGTAATGAAATCAATTTGCATTTAGAATCTTAGATGCAGATGAATTCAATTCAGATATGTCGATAGTGAATTCTGGAAGTTCTTCAGAAGATCACTTAGCCTAAAACGATAACATGAGCAGCACTGTGACTACTAAGCATTCAATTTCGTCTATTTATCTAAAGGGGTTACAAAGCCATACTCATGATTCACAACTTAAAAGGTTAGCGCAAATTTCTCAAATAATTACCCCATGGAAATGATGAGACCACATTACCCATATCAAATCACATGAGAAATTAAAAATAGTAGATTTAAGAAACAAGAGTACAAAGAAGCACCAACTTCTTTTAAAATAGCACCATCCAGATATGTCTTGGTATGAACATGGAAACGGCCATCATTTTTGGTTTCCTGAAGGGAATGTCCACGCATAGCTTTTGAAACAGCAATTGCCAGCTTCTCATGGCGATGTAATGAATGTACACCCCCAATAATTACTAATTCTTGCCCATCATGAAGCATGCTTTTCACCTGAGAGGAAAAAACAAAAATGTAACAGTTGCATGTTGTTCCTGTTAAATTGCACAAAATCTCAATTCAAGAAAATCCATCAGACAATTTTCAAACTAAGTTAACAAAAATTGGTAGTCTACTCCAAAGGAAATTACAAACCTCAGCCTCAATTTCTTCTATGTTAATACTGTAATTGTGACCCTTTTCCATAATGTTGTATCGATTATGATTTTGCAACACAATTATTGGTACAAGCAGTCTTGAAGTAAGATCAACAGTTTCAAACCTGAACAAATCAATAAAAATACAATTAAACTCAAGTTAATACATGATCAGTCAACAAAGTATTTGAGCACCCTTATGCTTTGCATGCTAGACACTAAACTGACAGCCTAAACTTACAAAAAAGTATTCAAAACTAAACAAAATACAAACTGGCATGAGATGAGGATAGCAATGCTTTGGAGATGAAAATTAAGGTTCACATCATACCAATAGTTTCAAAGTTTAGGGATCTAGAATCCATCTTACAATGTTATGGGGGCATCAATTGGGATGTCATATGTAAAATTCAAGCTGGGTGGTTGAAATGGGAAAAAGGTTCAGCGTAAGCAAAGAGCTTATGAACTCATGAAATTTCTAGCAGACTACAATATGATCAGCTAAGCTCTAAGATAATCAATTTTGGGCAGTGAAATGCCAAAAAATGCCACAAAAAAAGTTGGGGATACCACCAATTGAAAAAATAATGATAGAATGCAGCATATAGAGGTTTGGCCATGTAGAAGACCAAATGCAATGTCATCCAATTAAAGGGGTAGAAGAAAACCAAACAAAACCTTCAGGAGAAACTTATGTAAAGACCTTACTCTTAAGGGTTTTACAGAATTTGAGCTTGCTTTAGAGTCCAATGGGAGGGGGAGCCCAGGTGCAATGGTAAAATTCCCCTTTGTGACCACTCAATCATGGGTTTGAATATGGAAACAACCTCTTTGCATATGGAAGCAACCTCTACATAAGCAAGGGGAGGACTGCATACAATGACCATTTTCCGTACCTTTACATACGAGGAGGCTTCTTGCACCAGGGTATGTTAGTTTTCTATGTGTAGATTCCATTTATAGTTTTTTATGTGTGGAGTTCCTGTATAGTTGACCGCAACAGAGGGCATCTCTAATGGTGCAACTATGGTAGGGTTGCTTAACTTACTTTTGATGAACCTTACCATGAAACATCACATTTTAAGAACTCTAACAACATTTTTCTCCAGAGACAGAGGAACAAATACATAAAAACTTAAAATGAGTCTCATAGATTACTCTACATATTTATATTCTCTATTATATTTGTTTTATTTTAACTTAAAATTAAAATAATAATATTCTAGTCATGTTTATCCTGCAAAAGAGTCACAGTCATCGTGCACAGTTGATAATGCTGATAATAATATATTATTATTTTTTGTATTCAAAAGAGAGTGATAGTTATTACTGCATCACTCTCCTGTGTCCAACAATCAGTTTTACGGTTTTTTAAATGTTTAAGAACCAGTAGCTTATACAAGAAAATTGTTACACCATGGATGCCGCATGTAATTGGTCCATTGATGAAACTAAATAGGAAAGGTTCTTATAGATAAGAACATTAAGAACCTCTATTGGAGATGCTCTTATTGGGATAGGACTTGAGTAGTTGCTTTATCTTATAGATGAAATCAGAATACCTCACATCAGGGGCAATAACATGTTCCACTGTGGTTGATACCAAAGAAGCAAGCTGCCCAAGAAAAATATCATTGCTTGATTGATGAGAAGTTGTGCTTGAACTACTTGGACGAATCACATTTTGTAATCTTGGCAGGGTTCTAGAAAAGACACTTCCCTCTTCAGCTTCAATCTTACCATAAGTGCATGGCCCTGCTGAAAGGTCAATCACCACAAATCTGAATAAACAAAAAGAAGTCAGGCTAGCATAAATGTATGATGTACAGGCTAACAAATTTTTTTGTAAGATACAAGATATAAATTGGACCAGTTTTTGCCAGTAAACAACCGCTAACATCTGATTACACTCTTTTGAGAGAAGAAAGAAATTGAAGTTAAACAGAAAATATGTTCAGAACCAAACTGTTTTATACCTGCCAGAGCTTAGCCAAACTTGAGTTGCACCCCCACCATTGTAACGATAACGATAGATGTAATCTCCTTCTTGTCTTTTCATATCTTCCTCGGTTAGGTCGGGAATTTTCTCGTACATTGAACTATCAAGATCGACCTCCTTATTTCTAGGATCTACTCTCACCTACAATAAATTTAAATTAGCAGTAAAAAAGATAGAAACAAAATAGAATTACCACAATAGTAGGGAATTATGACACTGAACAAGAAGGAAGAATGAAGAACCTAGGGATTCAGTTACTCATATTTCCTCCCTTAGTAGTTAGTGAAAACAAAGATATCAATTATATTACGTTTTACTAACAGAAATATAAAGTTAACATCAACTGAACTTGTAGGATATAATAAGGTATATTTAACATTTGGCAACTAAAGGTATTGATTGTACCTTGTCAAAGTTTACAATAAATATTGCACTTGGCACTGGTCTATCCATCTCTGTGACAGAAGATCCCACACTGTCCATGTCAAATATGTACGAGTACAGCCTTTGAAATATTGGCTCCACAGCTGTTGCCTCAACTTCAAACAAAGGTACCTCCCTTCCAAATTCAGTCTACAAGTTGTGGTAAATTTTAGAAAGTGCTATTTGAAATCAAAACAGAAGAAAATGGCATAAAAAAAGGAAAAACAGTTACCTCTCTTGCTTTTCCTGCAGGAACCATTGCCTCTTTCAGTTCTTTCTCAAGTGCTATCAGTTCGGGCTGTCCAGCCTACAGCGACAATTAATTTTAAATTGTCTTGGTTAATCCATAAGATTTCTAATTTGATTTTGATGCATAGCCAGTTGGCAATTTTTGACAGGGCTTATTGCGTTCATCTAAACAAAAGCTCATATTTCATTCCTCTCTCAACCTTACAAGGCTGGCAATTCAATCTTGAGTATTTTTCTTTCTTTCTTGAGTATAGAAATACAGGCATGATGAATATTTCACTAGTTGTTACATGGTTGTAACTTTTTACTTTATAATATGCAGTTCAGGAAAGCAACTAGGATCACCTTCAATGAACGTATTCTGCATTTAAGCGCCAATTAAGTATTTCACAACTAAGTCCTATGGTAAAACATTTCAATTTCAGACCAAAATATCGGTGTTCAGAACTCTACTGATCCGACAACCTCATCCTTCCCAAACCAGCAGACTCTGCAAAGTTACAGTGAAACAGTAACCGCCAGAGCTCAAGCTTGAGAAGTAGTATATTTCACTTTCAAACCAATTCAATCAACTGTCAAATAGGAAAAAATAACACATACAAGCGCCAATGAACCGAATAGCACACAAAAAAGAGTACAAGGCATGCTAAACGTGACTTACAGGAAACGCATTATAGACCATGTGATGCTCAATATCAAGCAGCTCCCCAGTCTCAAAACAGGAAGGTCTGTGAACTGGAAAGCTAGTTTTGAGAAACTGTTCCAATCGATGCGCATCAATGTTGTATCTGTAGCCTCCGTCTCCACTAAAACCAATCAGAACCACGTTCACTTCAAGCGGAACTTGAAACGGAACCTACACGAACCACAGACAAATGCATTCACACATAACATAACACATCAATTAATTGGATAGTGATTGTGATTTTGATTTTGATTTTGATTTTTGTGGTGACGAAAAAAGAAAATGACCTCGGCGCGAGAATGAAGCATGCGGCGAACGTCGGATCGGACGCTGTCTCGTACGTCGTGGAAGGCTCCGTGGTGCCACTGAGGGTGACCGGGTTCTCTCTTGAAGGCTTGAGGTGCCGACTCGGACTGAGTCAAGAGGAGACTCAGCAGGGCGAGTAGGAATGAACGAGGCGCCATTACCTCGCTCGGATTAATTGATTTGGTTCAGGAATGTGGGGAATTGATTTTGTTTGATTGGAATGTGAACATGTGTTGCTGCAACAGCAAGATGATGGCTGAAGCTCGCTCGCACAACGCTGCTCACTGTGCTTAGGGAGTCCACCCGCCGGGACCTGATGCCTGTGAATGTCAACAACGATTTTCCCAGAATGTCCCCGAATCATTTTGTTATTATGATTTGGACTCAATACCTTGTTTTTTATCGGCCCTTTTTTTTTTATTCTTTTTGTCAGATTAGACCGGATCCATTCGTTATATATATTCATATAAATATTAGGCTATTGAAATATGCACCTCCGTTATTGTAAAACATACCTCCTCTTACATTTTGGATATTTTTTCCTCCCAAATCATCCCTCTCCGGAAATTAACTTTCAAATGTTCTAAAATTCACTTCACTGCACACTATAAAAAAATGCCCACTGCTCCTGCATTCTCTTAATTATTGCACGTTATCTTTCGTGTGTTTCGTACTTTAGAATTTCATATCATATAGTTGTATTGTATAAGTAATTGAGAATGAAAATGAATACTTTTTTCTTAATCATTTTTTGTTTGTTAAGATGGTATCAGAGCTTTAGTAGCTCTGGTCCATCCACTTCCCCTTCTTCATCTTTCCTTCTTCTTTCTCGATTTATCTTCATTGGCTATTTTGCCTAGGTGTTCATGTGGAGAATTGGAACATTAGTTACCTCACTAATTCAAATGTGTATTTTGCTTTTGAAAAAGTTTGGAAGAGGTGCAATGCGATTATAATTTATTGGTTATTGTGATCCATGAAACCTAACATTGCACAATATGTTATATTTGGAAAGATTTCCATAATCATTCCTACATAGATCAATTTTGCATTGAATATTTGGAAAATAATAAATTTACACCAAGAAGTTAGGATATCTCACACTATCTGAATAATTTACAAAATTCATGTCACTTCGGAAAAAATTTACAGAAATTTGAACCATTATCATCATGTCAGACATTAGTTATAAAAATTTCTTATTGAAGAATCACGACAATTACATCTATCAAAGCAACTAAAAAGATTATTGAAATTAGTTCAAATGGAAGAAAAAAATATGTGTTTTATTCAAAATACATCTTAATAGTAAATAAACAATATATTGAAACAAACCTCAAATAGAGTTCTTGTATGGTTGTAACTTGAACACAAAAAATCAATAAGCCTTTAATTTTATAAAACGTTAGTAATGTATCTATATGTTATAAATCTAATTTGTGTATAGTTTGTAGAATGAGCCTCTTATTATCTATTCTCTTCCAATTAACTTTTTTATTTTCAACTTATCGTGTAGAAATCTTATAGTGAACTCTTGAAAAGAAAAATATAGCATTAAAATATGTTAATGCAATTAAGGATATGTATGATGGGCGACCACATGTGTAAAAGCTTGTAATGGAACATCAAGGTATTTTCTTATCATGGTAGGTGTTTATAAATGTCCAGTTCTTAGTCCTTATCTATTTGTCTTAGTAATGGATGAACTAACGAAATATATTCAAAAGAAAGTGTTGTGGTGTATGCTTTTTACAGATGAGATCATGTTTATTGATAAGACCAAAGACGGTGTTAATAAGAAATTGGAATTGTAGAGAAACACTTTGGAGTCTAAAGGATTCACGATAAACAAAAGCAAGACGAAATGTATGAAGTGTGAGTTTTCGCGGGTAAAAGATGGTGATCAAGACACAATACATCTACTTGGTCAAGAGATACCCAAGAAAGATGTTTTTAGATACTTGGAATTAATTTTACATAAAGTGATGAGATTGATGAGGATGTAAATTATAGAATTAAAGCAGAGTGGATGAAATGGCGGGGTGTAACAGAATTTTTGTGTGACTGCAAAATTTTCCTTAAGCTAAAAGGAAAATTTTATAAAATAGTTGTAAAATCGGCAATGTTATATGGAGTAGAATGTTAACTAGCACATAGGCAACAGAAGCATAAAATAGGGGTTACAAAAATGAGAATGTTAGGGTGGATGTGTGGTTATACGAACATGGATAAGATAAAAAATGAAGATATTTAACAAAAGGTATCAATGGTACCAGTATGTGAAAAGATGAGGGAGCAAAAATTGAGGTGGTTTGGACACCTTATGAGACGACATGGATGCTCCTATAAGAATAAGAGTTTATTACCAAGAGCTCGACCAAAACTTAAGGAAAGATAGTTAAACAACACCTAATGGATTGAGATATAGATTGATGAACGATATATTTGAGGATGAAGTAGAGAAAAGTTATAAATTTAATGGACGATTAAATTCATTATCAGTTCTATGTTTTTCCTTTTTCATTTTCTTTTCACCCCTATTTTATTTTAGTTTATTTTTTTCTATTTTTTATCTTATTTCTATTTTTTTTTGTCCCTCTCTCTTTCTCTTTTTTTATTTTATATCTAATTTATCATTGAATTCATCTATCAGTAATCTCAATTAACTTGAATTAAAGATACATGTTGATGTATCAATTTATAATTAAATTATGTAAATTTTACATTAAACAAAATTTTGATTTCTCAAAAAGCAAAATTTGGACTTTACACTAAACACGATCGTCGAAGTCGTCATATAGTAAGTGCGTGGTGGCGCTGTTACTCTCTTGCTAGTGGGGGAGGTGGTCGGCGGAGATACACGACTGAATCGACCGGGGCCACTGGGTCGGGGCATCAAGACGACGGAAGAGGCGACGCGTGCGTATGACGCAGCATAAGGCACGGAGGCTCAGACCAACTTCAAGATACCGTCGATGTTTCCATTTTCCGCTGTCTTCGAAAGGAGTGATGGTGCGATGAAGCTGAAAACCACACACAATGGGGGTGATTAGAGGAGGTACAAGGGACAAATCGAATCAGAGAAAAAAATAGAAGAAAAAAACTTGACGGTGAGAGAGGGTCTTTGAACACTGAATTTGCAAGTCATATATAAATTTTGCTTAAGGAATGAGCAAGAGGAACCGCATGGGACGGCACTTTTTAAAAATTTATAAAATAAATTAGAAATTCGAGCGGACTACAGGTACAGGGAGTAGTCAGTGGACAAAAAGGTCTTCTCTACTCTTCATCTGTGACAAGGGATGAGTGTCGTGACCCAAATTCTTTCCACTCCACAAATTAGATTTCTAATACTGTGAAATTTCTCTAACCTCTTTCACTTTCTCAGTGGACCTGAGTCCCAACCCCAAAACTTGATTTCGATCTCCTTTATCGTTGCCGTGGATGTCGATTTCCTGAAGCCATCAACTTTGATTTTGACTTGTAGTGGGCGTCGTGTTCGGCAGTGGTCATTGTTAACGGGCGTGTTATCGTCGAATGTGGTTCTAATGTTATTTTTGAAGATTCCTATGTTATTTTGCATTCGTTTAGAGAATTGAAAGATGTTGTTTTGGATTTTAATTGTATGATTGGGTTGAATTCGGAGCGCGAAGACGTGATGATGGAAGGGTGAGACGGTCGAACGAGTTGATTCATTTGTTGATATAGATATCTCTGAAAACTCGTCGTGCTGCCATAACCGGATATGGCCTGGTCTGCTAAGAGAAGATGACATCATTTAATTTGGAACAAGAAAGAGGATAATTGAGGGTAAATTTGGAATAAGAAAGAAATTTTAATGGTTAAAATTAATCAATATTTTAAATATAAATTGGTTGACAGCAGTCATGTTTTTAATGGATCGACTGAATTTTCGGAAGAAAACATTCGCATTTCTCAATTCTCAATATACAAGAATAGAAAGAAAACAATTGACAATTTATAAGCAAAATAAATAATTAAAAGTGCTAACTTGCTCGCTGATCATTGTGCCAGCTTTATTTTACATCTTATGTAATATTAAACAGATTAGACAACACTTTCAAGTTTTAATCCCGCAGTATAAAATTGAAAATTTTATTTATTTACCTATTTTCGTTGACCCAAATAGCAATTATATTTCAACTTCTAGATGCTTCTAAATTATGGGTCTAATTTTGAATTTTCCATATAATTTGTTGTCAAATAATTTTGAATTCAATCAACATGCTGCTTGATTAGCTATGTTCAGCCACAAAAATAAATAAATAAAATCCAATATTTTGGGTAAAACTATAAGGTTAGAAAAGGGAATAAAAGATATTTTTGTATTTATTTTTACCTCTTCACGAATAAATTTCTAATAATATGTTATGACTTAATAAATTCTCGTGCCTCAAGAATGATGTTGGTACCAGAAGCCAAATGTGACGTAGCAATGGCATATTGTAGCCAGGTACCTATCAAACCAATGGCGTATGCTTCAGGTATCGGTACAGTTGCCAAAAACTCGTACAAGACTGCTTACAATGATACAAGTTAGTGATCGAGAGCACTTCGAATTGAAAGTGCCGGGTCTAGCACTGTGCCTCTGGAAATAAGGTCGTGATTTAAGAATAAAACAATAACAGATATATCATCGTGAAAATGGCGTCGAACCTTCTTGTCAATCTTACGGAGGTCAGAATATCGCATTTCTCGTTTTCTTGCTGCTTCGTGTAGAGCAGCCTTGACAAGTCTCTCGGCACTACCCTGCAGTAACACAATTTTAGTACAATGGCAACACAAGGAAGAACAGCAATGAATTCAACAAAACAGATTTCTTCTTGAATAACAACGAAATAACACAACGTCATCATGATTCCCTTTTTAATAAGCACAAAAATATGGAAAGGACCAGAGAGAGAGAGAGAGAGAGAGAGAGAGAGGTGTGTGAGGGGAGTGATTTGAATTTTCATACAAGTCAAATGCTGGGAGACCAGTTAGGAATCATTTGAATAAACTTCTCCATAAACACTTGCAAAAAAAGAAATAAAAAAGTAAAATAAATTAAGTTTTTCCTATAAGCTAAAAATCAACTTATGCATCTCAACTTTTAGAGAAGTTAGATGAAAGCTTCTATAACAGATAACTGCAAAAGTTCATTTTAATTTGTGGGAGAATCTCAATTCAATTTACCTTTCTTATTTTCTTCTCATTTAAATGCTAACGAAGAAATGTACTCAAACAGGACTTGCCTTTATGAGGCAAAAATAGCAGAAATATTCAATGATAATAAGTTAAAAAAGAATAACTTACTGAAAGGTAAGCATGTAGGAAAAAAACTCATTGTATTAATGAATAAACTATCATATTAAAGGCTAAAGTGATGATCAAATAAAAGTCTGAACATCATCAAAAGGTATAAGAACAAATTGAATCTGGCAACTTCTTGATAAAGGAACATACATGACATGTAAAGCTTAAGACTCATTGTATTAATGAATAAACTATCATATTAAAGGCTAAAGTGATGATCAAATAAAAATCTGAACATCATCAAAAGGAATAAGAACAAATTGGAATCTGGCAACTTCTTGATAAAGGAACTTACATGACTTGTAAAGCTTAAGACTTCAGCAAATGTACAGACACTACTTATTCCATTCGTTAGTCATGCATTTCTACTGTTCTACACACTATTAAATCAAACCAAAAGTGGTAATCTAAAACCTCTCATGTCAGAATCAGATAGAGGCATGGTGGGAACAAAAAATGAAATTATGGATCAAAGTTGCCCCTTGCCAGGGGGAATTTTCCAATCTTGTCCCAACCAACATGTAAACCACGAAATTAATATTATAGGTTCTGCACGTTACTAATGCGTGAAAACAGGACTAGCCCTCATCCAGTTTTAGATGCAACAACTGAATTAAAAAGAACACCCCCCCCCCTTCCCTCTCCCAACACCCATGCGCACAAAACCCACACACACAGAGCCATGTATTTTATGGCCATACGAGGAAATATAAAACAGGTAACGTCCATTACAGAAATAAGTACAAGAAGAAAATCCAAACATGGAAAAAACAATCTTACCACATGTGGATTGCTGTTTACAATATCCACAGCTTTCTCATTACTCAAGTGCTCCCATAAACCATCAGATGCGAATATAAGGAAGGAATCATTTGGTTGGAGAGGATGAGAAAGAATAGTGGGATTAGCACTCAAGATGGGCATGTTCATCGGTTCAGAAAGTCTGAATTTTGCATTAAGTGGTTCCCGGTTAAACTGTGCATGTTTCAAATATACGTCACCTATAGATCTAGATACCTGCACCACAAATACAATCAATGAAGTGTGTGTAAAAAAATTGGAGTGTGGAAGTAAAACAGATAAACAAAATAATTATGGCAGAACCGTGGGAGAACTTGTGAACAACCATCAACTAACAAAATATATGTATGACTTCAACAATAAAATAGTGTGGAGAATTAAACTGGAAAGTATATATTGACTGTCTTTCATATGACCATTGCTTTTATTTTTAACACACTATGCATTACAAATCAAATGAAAAAAAAATAGAATATTCTATGCCAAATATAAATAGTTTGCTTCCATTTATATGGTTTGGTTTTAACCACAAAAATCAGGGACCGACTGAAAACACACTACACACCCAAAGAGGCTGTATGCCACAATGCCTAAGTAAAATAGCAAATTAAAATGATTAAAACTTGTGTAAGTATGGGATTTGGTACATATTAAGCACAGATAACTTCACAAGGGAATAGGGGACAATTACAATCTTCTCATTGAAAGTCAGCCTGATAAAATATTTTTAAAGGAACTCTGGCGAAAAATCTTGCAGAAGATGAGATAGTACAAGATTGAGGAATAAGAAGCTTCTGAAAAAATATAATTGGGTTGATAATTCATCATGAATAATACATATGACAGTAGAAAATGTACAACAAACAGTAAAATAACAATTATAATATATGACTTTTGCTTTAGATGCCTTGGGCCTGTTGACAAATACGGATTCAGAAATCATAGACCATATGTAACATTCAATTTTAACTAACAGAAAAATGGCCTTTCAGGGCACAGTTTAAGTAGCTTCCAACACCTTTCAGCATCAATATCTAAGTCTCCGCCACAGCACTTTCAAGAATGTAAAACAATAAAGCATATAATGAATTAATAAATGTTTGGCCATGTTCACGCTATAACTTCCTTTCATATGTGGAAGATGAGAGTTTCTGACTTCTGAGAGGACACAAGTATATAAATTACCTGAATAATGCCTTTTACTCTCCACACTCCGTGTTTGAGGACAACAATTTGGGGATCATGAGGGTGTAATTCTTTAAGTTCCTGTCTAATAGCCTCAAGATTTGCATTGTGTTCTGCAGACAGCTGAATTGCAGCCATACCTCCAGTGTTGCCAACTTTCTTGCCCAATACAACACGGGAATCTCCAGCGTTTGCCACAAAAAGTGTCTGCTGAAATATCACTCCAACTAGACAACAGGTCCCAGCACTTACAATTTGAGGTCGAGCATTCCACGAGCCAGACACGAGGGCCGTGTACCCCTCTTCTGTTTGGCGAAATGCTCTTTCGATTGTCTCAGGTGTCACAACCCCGCGTGACTCAGCTGATATCGCTGCACAGACAAAAAATCTAAGACAGATAGCATAAGAAGCATTCCTTTACCAACAGAAAAAGACAAGGTGGAACCAACACCCAACGCTCATACCCCATGAAAGAACCAAAATTGAAGTTAGAATGCTCCACATCAAAACCATGGGTCTTCAACACAAAAAAAGTCTCACTAATTACAACATTATGTACCAAGGAATCCCAAATTCATTCCCATTAGAGGAAAGTCAATAAAAAGTTACACACAATGCACCAATTAAAATCGATTCATAATTAAAAACAAACAAAAACCATTAAAAGAAAAAAAAAGGAAAAGAAAAAGAAAAGGAAAAAAAAGCTTCTAAACAGTATCGCCCTGCATGTTGAACTGTGTACTTTCCTGAGAAATCTCAGACTCAATCAAAAGACCAATGAGAAAAATAAAAGTATAAAAAGTACTTATAGAAAAAGTTCACGAGAAAAGCGAATTGATGAAAACAACTGGTAACAGTTACTACTACTACTACTACTACTACTGCTACTCGTGATTCATGAGGAAACGATCAAGCTGAAAACGTGGCAGCATGAAATCCACACTACAACAACCGTGAAAGTAAACATATAAATAAAAATAACAAAGAAACGAAACTGTGGGTATAAAGTGGGGGTTACGAATGAAGAACCTTGAAAATGGCGAAACAAGTGATCACAAACGTATCTTGAGGCGTCGGGTCCTCCGTGACCGTCGTAGATGCCGACGAAGGTGCCGAGAGGACCAGACTCGATCTGGCTCTGGTCTTCGAGAACCTGGTTGGCCTGAACGACGGCCATGGAGAAATCGCCGGAGCCATATTTTCCGTTGTCGCGGAACCAGAGCAAGCCGTCTTTGCCTTCTCTTCCGATAACTCCGATGGAATCGATTCGATCAGCAGCATCGCGGCCAAATGGCTTCCAACACAGCGAGAACAGATTCATCAATGCCTGGAGCATACCACATCTCTCGGAAACCCTAACCCTAACGCCCCCAACGCCGGAGCCGCCAGTCTCGCTCCGATCCGAGAGAGAGAGAGAGAGAGAGAGAGAGAGAGAGAGAGAGAGGGAGAGGACGGTTAACGCGGAGCTTATGAAGGAAGGGGAATAAGGGAAAAAGAAAAAAGAAAAAAAGGGGGAGTGCCGAGGCGCAGGGTAAGGATGGGGCGCACGTTAGCGTGAGGTGGTGGCGGGGTGTGTTCGGTGGTAGAGAAACATGAACGGGTTCATTCTCTTGTGGGGAGAGGATGGTGTGGGGAAGACTCTGTTTGCTGATGTTATTTTCAATGCCTTTCAAAAACACCAAAATTGATACTTGGGTTGGGAGTTGGGACAAACACCTTCTTCAGTTTCGTGTCTTGGGGAGAATTTTCGCTCAGCATGCTTTTAGCATTTTCTTTTTTAATTTTATTTCAATTTCTGATTTAAATATATCATTTTCTTTATATTTGTTTAGTCTTCATTTGATATATTTATAATTTATTCGACTACTTTTTTAATTTAATATAAGTATTTTGAAATGAGTTTTTATATGTGTAAACAAACTTAATAAACTTTGAATAAAAAATGAATACACTAATAAATAACACAGACATTTGAAAAATGAAAACAATATTTCTATAATAAGAAAATACAGATTGAAGTCATACATATGTCAAAACAAGAGAACTAAAGTAAAAATATGAATATATTACTAAAACTTAAAATCTTATAACAAGTTTTCTAGCCGAGTATATAAGAATTGATGTATATATCAATTTTTAATACAATCAACTTAAAAAATATTGCTAGAAATTTTAAGAACTAAAAAACACATTAATATTTTAGATTCATTGTATGAAGAATCAATCTATAATGTGTTTTACATTTTTTTTTTTACATAGTCAATCTAGAAAGTCTTGTTAAAATTTTTAAAAGTTTCAAAGCAATCACATTCTTTATCGGTTAATAAAGAACTGATTCAAAAATTACTTTTCACATTGATTTTTAATATAATCATAGCAGCTTTTAAAAAAAAAAATAGTTGCAATAATCGAGGTAGAATGTTTGACCCAATATTAAAAAATGTGACAACCTCTTATACTACATTAGTTTTCTAATAATCACATATAAATTTATAATGTTACTTTTTTTATACTAGTAAATGGCAAATAATGCACAAATCCTTAGTGAAAGTGAGTATTATATTAATATTATAATTTTATAATAATAAGAGTTTAATATTTATGTGTTTATAATATAAATTGTTACTCAATTATAATTTATTATTTAAAATTATTTTAAAATAATTATTTTTAAAATCAATAATATAAATTATATACGATAAATTATGATTGAGTCACTTTATTATTATTGTTAATGTATAACTATATTCATAATAATAAAGAATTGAGAAATAGATGTTATTTATTTTCTCTCTCTAGTTTCCTAATATGACATTTAACTTTATTCATAAAATGCACGAGAGATATACAGAATGAGAGAAATTTAAGTAGGCAAGCGCAAGAAACTCACAAGCAAAAGAACTTATATATATATATATATATATATATATATATATATATATATATATATATATATATATGAGAGAGAGAGAGAGAGGGAGGGACAGAGAGAATTTGATGAAATTGAATACACAAATTGATTAAATTGATATCAGTAGCTAATAGGGGTAGGCATAATTAAATATAACTTTTCAACTAACTATCAAACAATTAAATAATAGTATATAAAAAAAAAGTTTAACTTAATTGATTTTATTAATTATTATAAATTCTTTAATAATTAAAATTGGTTTGTACAGATAAAAAAATATCAATATAGACAATTAACTAATGGCGGGATTTATAACAGTAACACTATTGGAATAAGGGATGTCTAATTAGCATCACCGACCTCGTTAATTTAAGATTAGGTCACACATATCCTAAGCCATTTTTTCTTCCTTTCTTTGTTTTAATTATTAGGTTTCCTTTAAATTTAATTGGGACAAATGTTATGATTTCTTTTCTAGTCCGACTCATAATATAAGGTAATCGACATATCATGAGATAATGACCGGATATTAATCATCCAAACAAAGAAAAGGGACAAATACGACACTTGCCTTTGTCCCTCTATCAAGAACATAAGTTTTTATGCCAACAGCTAAACAAAGATTAGACGTAAATTGACTTGGGGTTATCATTCTGTTTAATGTAGTAATGTGTTAAATGAAATTAAATTCTACATCAAGTTTTTGTCTTTCATTTGAAAATTTAGCACTACGGATTCTACATGGGATTTCCGCATTTTGCTTTCCTTGGCATGTTACGGTGTCAGAGTACGCAAGACAATACATAAATATTCTAACAAATTTTTATATTAATTTCCTTACTTATACTTATTTTGTATGGTAAGTATTACATTTTTTATGTTTTCAAGGCATTTCATACATTTTCTTTTTTATTTAATTTTTTATAAAGTATTAAGAGTTAAGAAGTTTTGTAAAAAAATATATATAAAACGTTATATCATTTGACGTATTTTTTTTGGATGGGAATATCAATTAACGTAAAAAAAGTCGTTTGTTTTGTGGAACAAAAACATTGAAAATATACGGAATAATGCAATTGGAATGAAGCGATCAGCTAGATGTATTGTCAATTGGTATAGATACGATCCATTTATAGTAAGTTTATTTTTAAAATATGTGATAACAAGATGTTGCTATTTGGCACCTTTTTATTTTACACATTAACACATTTCTTTAATTATTAAATGATTTTTATGTGAATCTCATTGCACCTTTTTAATCATATCTTATTGAATATAATAAATATTAAAAACTAAATTTTACATTTTATACACTAGGTATAGGCTGGTAATAGAAAACTATTTATTACATTGAAAACCTTTATTTTAGTGCATGTGTGCATACGAAGGGCAAAAGGCCCAACTAGAAGCCCCTTTGGAAACTAAAAACTATGTGTATAATTGTTTAAGCGGTGCATTAGAAAGTGCATGCATGATCGTGACAGCTTTTTCATATTTCCACTGCCAACCAAACACACCATATGCAACTAACAAAGTAGTACACAAAATAAATGGTTAGAAAATGTACTTAATATTTCAAATTTAATTAAAATACATTATAATGATAATTCACCAAAATTTTAAAATTAAATACACAGTTAGTACTTACGCATTTTAAAACCAAGTTTGCTTTGATTAATATATTGTCCATCCACAAGCACTAGCAAGTCTAAATTAAGAATAACAACAGTCTAAACCTGAATAATTAATTAGCCTCCATTAGAATTGGAACTCCACGACAAGCTAGGAATATTATATATGATCACTATATATATGGGGTCAGTTTGATTGCATGCTGTATTTATAAATGTTACCAACAGAAGGCAAATGCCTGCAAAACGTAGTAATATGCTTAGATTGAAAAGGTTTCTTCACGGGAGCTGGGTTTGTAGGGTAGTTCAGTTTACATCAATGGCAAGATTGATTCTAGCTAACAGAAATTTCAGACATGATGCCATCATCAATATTGATGTCGTGGAAGCCAAGTCCCCACTCGTTACGCATGCACCACTTGTCTGATCATGTTCAGTGGTTATAGAATAATAATATTGCACGCAATTACACATAAAACACAGACGCACATGTTGGAATACTTTAAAAACATGTAAATTTTTCTTTTTTTTGGTAGCATATTGAAATATAAAAGAAATAAAAAATAAAAAGAAGACATGAAAAATTCTCAATTATTTTTATTCACTAATTTTCTCTTTCCTATTTTCATTCCTTCTATTTTTACATATTTTTTTAATACCAAACACAATAATATGCTTAGAATATCGTTGCTCTTGGTCCCTTTTAACCAATTTGCTCGATATTTTTAAAAGCCAACAAGGGTGAAAATCAAAAGGTAAAATTCATCTAAATGCATTTTGATTTTGGAAAAGGATTATACCTTCTCCCATGAAAAGGGTTTGTACTTTTATATAGGATAATCTACGGGGATTTATAAGGGCGAAAAAAAAACTTAACCGCGTAATTACGAGGCTAAATTTTCACGTTCAGTTAATGTAATTTTTAGAGGTTTAACCAATTAGAAAATCATTTTAAGTATAAATTTAAAGTAGCTATAATAAAAATCAACAACATTTTTCTTCTTATTCCTGGTTTCTGTTTTATTTACAGCGGATGGAGATCCCAATTTATTGAGGATGGTACTTGAATTCCATTGGGCTTGTCAAATCATGGCAAGGGGCCCAGGGCATTGTTATTGGCACACCCATGCATTTTTGCTATTGACACGCCCTTGCTTTACTTTATTTGCTTTATTTCTTTGATGAAAATACTTTTGGCATAAATGTGTTTTCGTTGATCATGAAGCACGACAAAATAGAATTTCAGTTTTATACAATTTTTAAATACAAAATAGAAATACATTTTCATTTTGTATAATTTTTTAATACAAAATGAAAACCCATTGTTGTTTTGCATTTTCATAAAACAAAATAGAGATGTATTTCCGTTTTGTATAAGTTACTTTTTATAAACTAATCAAATTTATATTTATATAAGTTAACTTTTTAATTGAAATGAATAATAAGGATATAATTTTCCTTTTTCAATAGAAGTCAATTTAAGTATGATATATATCACTTTTTGTTAAATTGGAAAAACAAAAGTTACTATTTGTAATAGTAATCAAATAGTCATTATGATGAAAATTTCCTTTCTAATATAAATTTTTATCATAATTAATTCAATTGCTATTAATAAGAATAACTTTTGTTATCATTAATTCAATGTTAATTATTAATTTTTTAATCACAACTAATTTGATTACTCGTCATCAATTCAATTTCATATAAAAATGGAGATTTAGTTGGAAATTATGCATGCACACCTTCATGTTATGTGAATATGTGATACTTTAGAAACTACTCGTTATTAATTCAATTTCATTTAAATGGATTAAATTATTTATCAATTATACCAGCTCGACTAATTAAATATTCAATTAAGTCTATCTATTTAATTAATTAAATAAACAAACTAAATGTTGAAATTGAAATCTATTATTTAAATGAATCAAGTTGAAGCTTTATGCACTTGACACTAATAACTCGCCAATAAGTTATTTAAATATTTATATATTATATATATCATAGAAAAAATAGAATTACATAAATTTCACAATGGAATGACATATTTTTATTTGTAGATTATTATCTAGTATTAACATATTTTCTTAAATACAACATTAATAAAGTTAAAAAATAATTTAAAAAAAAGTTCACAAATTAAAAAAATAATGAATTTATAAAGGAATTAAACAAAACAAGCTCAAATTTAATTTTTGAATCATCTATTTTTTTCACAAGTGAAACCCTGAATCCTGTTTATAATATAGGAGCGTGTTCAAAATTCAAATTATTACCCTTTATTTGAATCCAAGACTAATGGTTGGGTTGATCAGCATGGGAGATACTAGACTATCGTGATTCGTGAGTACCAAACTTCACTCCCGGCTAACTTGATATCAATTGTTTCCATCAGCCTTCAACTTTGAACTTTGAAGCATAAAGCTTCCTTATCTTCCCAATCACCTTTTTCAAAACAACCCTATATGTTCTGTTAGTAACATTCCCCATATTTTTGTGGATACACATTAGTTCTTTCCATCTTCAAGTAGCGTTCCGCATCACTCGCATTGACTCCCAGAATTTCTCCGAAACCCTGACTCTCCTATTAGAATTTAGAAGCCTCACCGTCACCGCCTTCACTGTATCGCCCAACTCTCACTGCTCCTTCTTTCCTTCATTTGCGGATCCGTAACAAACTCTTTTGCCACCTCTCCATTTGTCTCATTTTTATCTGACTCATCATTGTGGGAACCCCATTCTATTTTAGAGAAAGACTAGTAAAAGAAAATTGAAAAAAACCCAGTTCTCTCACTCCGATTCAGATTCCAATTCCTTGAATTGACTGAGAAGCAATCTCGAAAAATTTAACATGGAAGTAAAGACGAACGAGTTTGGGCACTTCGACGTCGTTTCGGATGACTCAGATCACCACTTTCTGGGTTCAAATAATGCAAAAAGCTTGAATGATTCAAATAGTAAAGTCTACAGAACCATTATGAAAGAGTGGAAAATCCTGGAGCAAAACTTACCCGAATCCATCTACGTGCGTGTCTACGAGCGACGCATTGATCTAATGAGGGCCGTGATCGTAGGTACCGCAGGCACACCTTACCACGATGGTCTCTTCTTCTTCGACATCATGTTCCCCTCTGATTACCCTAAACACCCTCCAAAGCTGCATTTCCATTCCTTCGGGTACCAAATCAACCCAAATCTCTACAGCAACGGCAAAGTGTGTTTGAGCCTTCTGAACACGTGGAACGGGAGAGGGAAGGAGATGTGGGACCCATCCAGGTCGACGATACTCCAAGTACTGGTCTCCATCCAAGGACTCGTTCTCAACAAGAACCCATACTTTAACGAGCCTCTGCGTCTCTTCGATTCTGAGAGCAAGTCACGTGTCTACAACGAGAACGCGTTCATCATTACTTGCTACACCTACTTCCTTCTGCTTCGGAGGCCGCTCCGGAACTTCGAAGCATTCGTCAGTGCCCATTTTTGCGAGCGAGCATTTCCGATTCTCGCTGCCTGCAGCGACTACGTGAACGGGCGCGTGGAAGTTGGGTGTTATTCTTGTGACCTGTGTTCGTCTTCGTCAACCGTACGAGTTTCAAGGGAATTCAAGGAGAAGATGATACAGTTTTACCCTCAGCTTTTTCGAGCGTTTCGACGGAAAGGTGCTTCTTTGGGGGGTTTGGTCGAACACTTGGAGTTGGAGAGTGAGCAATCCGAAAAGAAAAGTAGCGGCGGCGGGCTAAGGCAGCAATTGAAGAACAAAAGCAGCAGAATCTTCAAGAAGGTCATGGAAAAGATCAAAAAGACTTTGGGATGGAAGAAAAAGCTCTAGATTGAAGGGAGAGATCGCAGTCTTCAAAGTTCTTAAAAAAAATATAACTATGTCTCTTTTATTGCTTCTTCTTTGTTATTATTAATTTTAATAATTCAACAAGTAGTGTACAGTGTACTGCGCTTGGTTTATTATGGCGGATTGATAAAATTGGATGATTGATTGGAAGGAGAGAAAAAAAAAAAAAAAAAAGGTTAGTTTTAGTTTTTTTACACCTTTCTTCTGGACCGGTCACCGCTGTGCCATACAAATGATAGTCTTTGGCTTTTATTTCCTTTCCTTTTAAGCAAACAGCAAATCTGCAAAATGCATATGCACATGTACTTATTATTAAAATCATCTCTCTTTTGTCTAGTTTTTGCATTTCTTTTTCTTTTTCATTATATTAATTACAGTATTATATTTTTCATCTGTCTCTCGTTTAAGTTTTATCTAATTCTTGGTTTTCTTTTCATCACATTATGCACTCCCATGACATGAATACAAACACACATTCTTCTTGAAAATAAAAGGAATCACCCTTTCCCGCACCACTCACATAAACTCGTGTGTATGTGTATGTATATATATTTTGTATTTTTTTTACTGAAATATATTTTTTATTTATCTAATATATTAATAGTGTTTTTAATTTTTATGTAAAGTAAGTTTAAAGAATTTTAGATTGTTAACAATTTAGAAATTCTTTTAATTATGTTATTTTATTTAATAACTAAAAATTACCTTAAAAAGTTATATTAATAATAATTTGTGATTGAATGATAATTTAAAAATTATATCCCCATTAAACCCTAATTATTTAACTGTTATTCTTTCATTTTCATATTCGTTTTTCTTTTTTGGTGATGCTATTTTATTCTATTTATAACTCATGCATGCCTACTCTTTAAGTGGTGATGGTCTAAGATGGGAAAAAAGAGGGTAAAAGACAAAATTTAAGTGTAATTTTTTAATTCTTTCATATATTCTTTACAATCAAAATTTAATTTTTAATTGAATAATTTTCTTATAGCATTAATTATTATATGGCAAAACTCTATCAAATATAATGAGAGGATAATACTAAAAGTACTAAAAATCTTTGGCATATTGCTCTAAAAATTAAAATACTGAAAGTACTTGTAGTTACTCTTATCATAGATATTAAATATTTCTTAAATTGTGTGCATTAACCTTAGACATATTGGTGAATAACATTAAATATTTCTTAAATTGTAATATACATTAACCTTAGACATCAAGAGTTTTGATGAGAATGAAGTATTTTTAGTAAAAAAAACATACTGTAAAAATATGTCGCTGATGTAACGTTAGAGTCTTCCATTATAACTGGGTAGCAAGTGGGTGGATGGCTTGTGAACATCAACTTTGAGGCACATTGTCATTTCCTAGGAGCATAGATATCCTACCCAAACAAATTAAGCAAATTGCCCATTCTTGTCAAATTTCAAGTCATGAATCTGAACATCAAGACTCACTCATAGTTTTCGTTAACTCTTAATTTTTCTTTCATTTTTAAATATATAACTAAGCTAAAAAAAACCCTGTTTGATAAACTTAATTTGTACTGAAGCCTTTTGTACCATATAACATGGCAGATTAAAAACCCACTAAGCTTCAATTGTTCTGGACATTTATCAATAATATTATTTTCCCGTGATTTCAATCAGAGAAAATGTCATGACTCCTCCAAGCATCCATTGTCACCGGAAGAAACAGGTTAAGATTGAAAGAGTTGGCGAATGTTCTTTGGCCAAATATAATTCGAACCACCATCTAAGAGACGCTTAGCGATGATAACATTTGCAGCATCAGAAGGATGGTAAGGGTCCCAAAACACATACTTGGATCGGTCCCAGCAAAGTCTCGATGTAGGACCACAGGGGATCAGACCTCCAAAGCGCCCAGCAACGTGACAGCAAGCAGAAAATGCATTATCAAAACCTACCACACGTGTGATGTGCACACACAACAAAATAGTGTCCTGATTAGTTCAAAAGCAACTTGCAAATTCAAGGTTTTAATAATTAAATAACAGCCAAATAATTAAGATAGACACATATATACCAAGTGCTACATAACTCTGGAGAATATCTTGTAAAATTTGGTAGACATCTGCATAAACAAACACTGCACCCTCCAGATTTGAGTTGAGATCTGTAATAAGGCCCTTTAACTGGGAATTAAATAACTGTGCTAGCTGATTGGGGAAAGCAACACAGCTATCTCCTGCACCTGGGTTTGCATCCCTCTGACTTGGTATACAACCAATAGGCCCCACATTTGCCACAACAAATTTTCTAGCTCCCTGGTTGAATAACCTCTGCATGTGGTAGAAAAATGTTAATTAATATACGTATTACTATTACACCAATTAAAATTTTGTAGGAGAAATATTTAGAAACAAAAAAAAAATTGGACTTTACAAAATTATAATGCTGAGAAATATATATATTACATTGAGCTGAACTCTGAGTTCTGATATCATGGTGGTCACAAAGATTTCTGGAGAGGCCGATTTCCGCTCGGAAAATGTGAGTGATGGTGCTAGGTAGTTATTTATGAAATCGTTTGAGCCTATTGTGACGGTGAACAATGCCCTTTTGAGTAGATTAAGAGCCGCAGGAACACCAATGCTGGATATGATGTCTTGCCTGGTATTTGCAAAACTATCTATCTGTGCGTCAAAGTTCAGTCGACCACCCTATCAATCCCATCACATATATGCATGCATATTGTTATTATTCTACTAGAGAAATAACGAAAGAAATGATTAAATGGTCTAAGATCATCGAAAACACTCTTTATATCCAATAATTTCTCGATGATTAGATCTTAAACAATAACAGCTGAAACAGAAACTCACAAAGACTTTTCCAGTGAAATTGAGAATTCCACCTCCACCAGAGGCATAATTTACACCCTTCAGAATTACTGGTCCAATTGTGGAGGGTGCCAAATAAGGTGGGGTGAAACCGGTACCCAATTCCTGACCTGGTGGAGTAAGAAAAACTCATCAGACAAAAAACAAATAATAATTAATAATAAATTACGTAGCATAGAAAAAGAGGTGGTGGTAAATCTTGCCAACGATGTCCACGATGGTTCTTCCATTAGTGAACCTTCCCGTTGGTCTTCCAAAATCAATGCCATTGGGTTGATAATTAGCCTTTGAGAGGGAAACAAGGTAATTATTGTTTCCTGCGTCAACAAGGGAATCTCCGAATATAAAAGTTGCAGGGAGATCGTCTGAAGTTGAAATGCTAAATAGGACCAAGACTACAAAAACTCGAAGCACAATCGCAACATTATTGATGACCCTGTTCAAATGGATACCCATTAGAAAGAGTACAATAATTTATCTCTGCAACTGCAATGAAGTACTAAATCAGGATCCTCGATATGGTACGTATCTCTCTGCAGCTAAAATGTACCAAAAACAATGGGGGCTTTATAATGTGCAGAAGCTATTGCCACTAGCTATGAATAGTAGAATTTTATAATAACAAATCATGTGAGGGCATAATATCATGCAGTGGGTCAACATTAATTGCTCTGCCTTAAAGCTACTTGCCTTGACCGTTTGGTTGGAGGGAATAAATGAGATTGAAAATAAAAATAGATACGAGAATAAGATTTTCTTTTTGAATGGCTGGATGTCAAAAAAAAAAAAAAAACATTTGTTAGTTTAATACTGTTAAACTATACATCCATCTCAAATTACTGTTATATAACATATCACTTTTAAAATAATTATTTCACTTGTTTAAACAGGTGTTTGGAGCATCAACGTATAAAATCGGAAGCAACTAATACAAAAACGTGTATCTTAATTTAACTTAGATTCAGACACATGTATTATAAAAAAGTTAATAAATTTACTTTAGACTATATATATGTGATTGATTTACAATATAAACTTCTTTTATATTATAAATATATATTTCTTTCATTTCTATTTATTAGACTCAAAATTATATTTTTTTATAAGATTTAATTTATAATATTTTTGTATTAATTATTTTAGATTAAAAATACCATTCATTAAAAAAATAAAAATAATATTGACAAACCATTAGAAGAAAAAAATATTAATTATAAGGATAATTTAAAAAAAAATATAAATTTAAGATAAATATATTACTATTAACAAAATTAACAACTTATTTTAATATTGATTAATTAAGTAATTGAATCTTATAGCATAATGTGATATCTTATGAATGAATTAATGAATAAAAAGTATTGGATATTACACTGAACGTGCATAGTGGGTAATATTTATTTGTTTCAATTTTTATGAGTAATTATTAAATATATTTTTCAATAAAACTTTTTTGATGATTGTTAAGGATAAATAACTATTACTTTTATTAAAATATAGTATCTATATGATTTATTTAGCACATAATTACGAGTAATTACCTAACCATAACTATAAATAATCTGTGTGAGTGTTTGTTGGATTCATTAATCATTGTTACCATCTGATCCTTTTTACAGAGATCTTCTGGAAAGTTTGTCTTTGAATGCTTTTGTGCTATTACATTAAGTACTTTCTCTTACAAAAAAAAAAAAGAACCTCAAATAAAGATTTATTAATTAATTAAGTAGAAGGAGATTGAAAAATGAATTTCACATATTTTAAAGATAATTTGGAAAAAAAATACTACTCCATTGTGAAAGCTTTTGACTTTCTGTGCAACACAACGAAATCATCGCTTTGCTCTGCTCATGAGGTTCTCAAATTTAAAATCATCTTCACCTACTAACAATGCAATAGGTTGTTCAAACTTCAGAGTTCAGAAGCAATGAATTTTCACGTTTTGGAATTAAATGCATTCCAGTAAAAGAAGGGAAACTATTTAATGTTAATTTGCAGGGACATCGTTCAATTAATATTTTCATTGCTGCTTTAAATCTTAGAAAAAACTCATTGTGGGTATTTCTTGAGTAAGGTAATCTCTCCTTCCATAATATTCGTTGAGTAAAAAGAAAAAAAAAATCCTAAAATAATTAATATTTTAGTTTCTTGTTTTCCACTTTCAAAAAAAAATTATTTTGTGTCATTCACTTATATTTCTTATAATATTAATAATAAGAATAATAAAAACTATAAAATGAATTAGTAATAATAAAATGAATTTTATAAAATTATTATTCTCTTATATTCATTTATTAATTTTTTTATTCATGTAAAACTATAAACACCTAGTATATCATTTCTTATTATCTTCCTTATTATATTAAATCATACTTATACTACTAAATTTGATCCACTCTTAGTAAGTACATGTTTGGTTGATTGTTAAGTTCTCCATAATCATCTTTTTAAAAAAAAAAGTTCTCCATAATCACGTTGAAATATTAGATAATGAGATTTTAAATAAATTTTTATATATTTAATTTCATGTTCAAGAATTAATTATTCATTTAAATTTGATTCTAAATTAAAATAGCTTTAAGTGATTTTTTGTGTTATATAAAAAAAATTTATATTATAAGTTTTACCATTGGCTAACTTTTATAATAAAAATATTCAAAAATAAATCATATAAATTTTAAAATTAATTTTAATTAAAATCATTTTTAATAAAATTAATTTAATTTAAAATCAATTTTGTTAACAAACACTCAATTTTCACATGACCATATAATGTAAAAATTGTGTTTATTTATAGTTATTTGAAATATTAACATGAAAAAATCCATTCCCTGTATTTAAATGACTCAATATATAGTACACATACGCTTTTCTTTTTTCTATATATCCTTTTTTCTCTTTAAATGGTTTTAGTATGAAGCGCAAATTCTAGCATGGACCAGTAGTGTACATGCATCATTTTTATTAACTATTTATTTTCGATCTTAAATGGTGCAGGATGCATATGGAAGAATGACTGGCGCACGCATAAAGTGTTCAACAAGGTTTTCCAAACTGAATTACAGCTATGAACGGTAAAGAAACACAAAGTAGCATACATGTGGATCATGTGTGTCATGCATTATGCTAGAGATTAATTTTCTACATCAGTCATTTTTTCAGTATATCCAGCATACATATTGTAATATTGATTTTGTCTTTCTCTTAATATGTTATTTTCATACAAATATATACCGTTCAATTTCTTACATATTATCGATTCGTATGAGTCATATAGATTATCAATTCATATGATTCAATACGAATTGTCGATCCATATAAATTATATAAATTATGAATTTATATATCTTATACGGATTATCAATCCGTAAGAGAGTGAAATTAGAAATAAAAAGAAATAGATTGAATGTATTAGAAATATAATAATTGTAGAAAGGATAGCCCATTATGTTATTCATGACCGCTTAAACTATAATGGCAAAAGAGTTTGACTTAAGCTTGCCTCATCCTGGGCCTCCGCTACTTTAGTCAATGAAGTTAGATGAAATACTGGTTGCCTCATCCTTGCCTCCTTTTGCGCCAATTGACTTTTGCTAATTTATTATTTCCATTTTTTAATATATAATTCATGCATTGATACAATTTTTATATTATATATCATTCGATCACAATTTGTTATATATATATATATATATATATGTGTGTAATACTTCCTTCATTTTAAAATAGACTAAATGACTGATGTTTTAATTAACCTAAGTATATATATTTGAAAGAAAAATAATAATTAGACTTTGAATTTTTAAAATATTAATTGTTTTATAATAATAAAAAAAGGCTAAAATATCAATAGATATTGGAAGGAGGTAGTAAAAAAAATTAAAATGTAATCTGTGTCCTTTTATTTTTTTAAATATATGATTTTAGTCTTTTTATTTTTTAATTGAGAATTTTGTCTTCTACTTTTAAAATTTTCATAATTTTAGTATTCATATTTTTTATTTTAGACATTTCATCCACGCTTTTTAAAAATTATGTGATTTTAGTTTTCTTTTTCAATTTCAAATGTGATTATGTATTTTTTTAATTCTTTTTAATAAATTAAACTCGTTAGAAATTAAATAATTAAAAAAACATTTTGTTATATAGACAATAAATAGACACATGTTCATCAACATTTACAAAATACATAGATCAACATTTAAAATTGATTATAAGGATCAAAGTTATGAATTTTTTAAAAGTGGGAGACAAAAAGTCTTAATTAAAAAATAGAAAATTAAAATTGTGAATTTTTTAAAAGTCAAAGATGAAATGTTTAAGTTAAAAAATAGATAGACTAAAATGATATATATGAAAAAATAGGTGAACAAAAATTATATTTTATAAAAAAAATAGATAAATAAGAAGTATAGGGCTTGTATATTTTTACATTAATAGTTCCTTAGACTTCAACTTCCAAAGTAAGATTTTATGATTTCTCCTTCAATATTTGCAGGGCACTCTGAACTGAAGGTATGGGTTACAGTGTCGTGCTCATACGTACAGAACAAGGAACAGCGAGTGCCGAGGGTAGTTTGAGACTCAAATGCAGCCAAAAAATAAGAGTTTATGCCAACTTCAAATTAACAAGTATCAATCAATAAATGGGCAAAACTTAAATTGAAGTCTTCAAGTTAAATACCAATACATGGTTTTAGAAATATACTATAATATTTGTTTAATAAAAACCAATTAATATTAAAACATTTAGATATTACGTACTAGTAATTAATCAAAATTCAACAACTACAATAATAATTTTATAAACAATTACAATAGCGTTGCATTTGCTAAATAACAATTGTTGGAGGAGCGCATCAATTCTTCTCACGACTTTTGGTTTCCATATATCTTCTCAAACCATCAAAACTCGTTTGAACGAGGAATCAAAATCAATAAAATTGTTGGAGTTGTGCATGGAAGTTTTAGCTTCTCTACAATTTTAAAATCTTAATAATTGCCAATATTTGTTGTCGAGGGAAATGTTCTCTCATGATATGATCCAATGCAAAATTCTACTGTTTTCTTAACTAATGTTTTGTCTACGTTTTTGGTCTTGTACTTCTTATTTTATAATCATGTTGCAATGGTAGTAAATTTCAGGCATGTGGTCTTATTTCAAGTCATCCCCTGTCGTGTATCGGACAAGACAAGAGTACTAGAAAATGTATACTCAAATGATATATGTTAAATTTTACTTTCACCCAAAAAAATAATAATATGTTAACAGTTAAGTGTGTGATTGGATGGATGTTGACAAATTTGAATTTGAATGAAATTGATTTTATAAAATTAATTTTAGTTAAAATTGATTTTAAAATGATGTGATTTATGTTTAAATATTTTATTACAAAATTAAGTTATAATAAAATTTATTATAAAATTTTGGATTCAAGACAGAAGTTATTTAAAGTTATTTCAATTTATACTCAATTTTGAATTTTTCTTTAACATAATTAATTCTTCAACCTCAAATCAAGCAACACTAATTTTAGTTAACTTTTGGTTTTAAAGTTTTTTGGTAGTAATTAATTATTTTGGCTTTATCATTTAATTTTTTACAGATCGTAGTTATTTTGATTTAAGAACTCTGGATAATGAATATCAGGAGGTTAAAAGTATTTCCTTTAGTAACATAATCCCTATTATAATTCATATATTGCTTGCGGACCCTTAGCAAATACAGATGTAGATGTTCTCCAAGATTTAAATATGTCAAACTGTGGCAGGTTGGTCATTTTTAATTTACTTGCTCATCATATTGAAGAATGAGCTTATTTTGAACATGACAGTTATAAATTTCCTCCCTCTTTTCTGGTGCACACTCTCTTAAAAGTTAAAATGATCGGGAAAATTGCAGCAAGTGCAGACATTGGTTTGTACTTTGTCGGAACTTCAATTCCAGGAAGGTCTTTTTACTTTTGTGTTTAATATTTGGATGTTTTTCTTTTGCAAGGGTCTTTTGTAAGTATCAAGCACTATCAACAATTTGTTTCTTGAAGTTATATTCTTGTTTTGTTGTAGCTCTCCTTATGCTCTTCTCACATGGGAAGGTTGTGTAGGTATGTTCTTACTTTGAATCAAAAGTTGATGTATTTATTATATATCTGTACCAAGTGCTTCCATCTCTGGGAAAACATATACTAAATTCATTTATATTGTTTTTTGGCTAATGTACATCCAAAATATCCACAAATAGTAAAATAATGTTCAAAGCGCAATTTGATAGCTAACCTTTGTATGTCAATCACTACACTTAAGGTGGTGGAGAATCTGACGGAGGAGAGGTTGAATGGCAAGTGATGAAGAATGATATGTCATATATCTCTGTGTTCTGGCATTTCAATTTCTTGACCAAATTTCATTGTTTGGAATATCACAAGAGAGGTGTAAATTTCTTCGGATGGCTGCCAAGAAGTACTTCGTCAGTCTTCCAACCGGAGGAACACTCCGAAAGCATGGTATTTTCTTTAATATACTTTCTTCAAACCTAGACTTACACGAAGATATAACATTAATGTCCTCAAATTTCTACTTGGAATATTGTAATACAACATATATATACATCAATACATTTAATTATATTGATAACATAATG
The DNA here is from genome assembly GCA_007407185.1 of Glycine tomentella. Classification (NCBI taxonomy): domain Eukaryota; kingdom Viridiplantae; phylum Streptophyta; class Magnoliopsida; order Fabales; family Fabaceae; genus Glycine; species Glycine tomentella. Next base: position 1,109,702 of record PYAF01001630.1, on the reverse strand, counting down.
TGTGTGCCATATATACCACTTTTTTTTTTACGAGATCTTAAGTTACATTTCTGCTTTTCTATAAATTTCAGCTTATCCCAGATGTTTTTGTGAAATCTACACGCTTACAAGGATGGAGCTGAGAACCATTTGGTGGGTGTTTGAGAGACATCAAACTTCTGTTTGTGCACTCCAATGCACAATATGGAGAAATAACAATACTGGTAGATCCAAAAAACGTGGGTTACATTCAACTTAATGATAACCCAAACCCAAATAGTCTAATTCAAGGGTATTTGACCATTTTGGGTGATTTCAAAACACATTTTACTGAATTAGATTGTTATTCAAACTATTTATCTCTCATGCGATATTTTTGTTACATCCAAATTGAGTGACGCCACCAGTACGTCTTTTGTCATGTAGTGAGTGGTGTCACTCTGTTCCATGTCATCAGTTTGTATTTTGTCCTGCAGTAATGACATTATCATGTTCCATGTCATCCCTTCAAGTGGAGTCATCACAGGTAGCACCACCCTGTCACGTGTTACTCAGTGGGCATCATCTTAAAAGTTGTCTCCTTTGTTTTATATTTAATTTAAGTAATTTTAATAATTAAATAACTTAAGTGATTTTAGATTTTATGAATTTTAATTTAAGTGACTTTAATTAATTTTGAATGTTGTTTTTTACTTTTATAAATTGTTGGTCTTTAGGGTTTAGAGATATTGATTAGTATTTAAGGTTAATGGTTTTATTAGGTATGTGTTTTATTTCTATTAAATAGAAAAAAAATATTTGTAATGAAAATGAGTTAAATTGAAATGCATTATAATGATTACAATGACAATTTGGATGAAATGATTTTTTTTTTCATTCATGACAAATTGGTGTCAATTTTGTGGACAATTAGTTTTGTTGTGTCCTTGATGGTTGCATTGGCTACAAGTCTGTGTACGCTGAGATTCAAACCAATCTATTTCATTCCTAATACGTGTAGACCTTGGTCGATCCTTGAGATGTAATTTGAACTCATATGGAATAATAATAAGGTCTCGCTAATTGGCACAACAAGAGATAATGTGTTGATTGGCGCCACAAGGGTGACAAGGTGTTGACTGATGCCACCTATGTAATTTCTACCATCTAACTACTTCAAAAACAAATAAAACGAATGAGGCACGAAAAAAGAGTGACACCTCTTATTATGACAACATCACCTAAAAGGGTGACATGGACAAGGTGATACCACCCACTACATGACAAAAGAAGTATTGGTGGTGCTATTTTGTTAGACGTCAATCAATTTCAATGTGACAAAAATAACCCATGAACAAATAATTTAAAGAAGCACCCAATTCAATAAAATATTTTTAAAAATCACCTAAAATGGTCAAATCCCCCTAATTCAAAGATAACTTTAAGAGGGTGGGATTGACAAGCCAGCTAAATGCTAAGCATAAGAGTAGACCTCGGATCTCAGACCAAACCCCCAAAGGACATTTACAAGGGCCTAAGTAGCTATGGAATTATGGAAGCCCTTGATGAACTGTTTTTCCGAACATTATTATTGATCGAATAGCCACTAGTTATGAACTACATTTTGATTTTGACACAGATATGAGAAGTTTGTCAGATAAATATTTTAAACAATTTTAAATTTAAATTTTATCAAATATCATTATGATTATACTATTCTTGCTTTCATCAAATTATATAAGTGGCAATATTTTTTTAATAATAAAAACGATCGGAATCTCTGGATAGCCAAAATTGGCTGTATCGACCTCTTCATTTCTCATAATATTGTTGAGTCGTAGTGCAAGTATTATATTCTTTAATATATTTGTTTATTATTAGTTAAAAGTTATTAGAAATTATGAAAAGTTCATTGAATGAGAAATGAGATTTTAAAAAAATGCATTTTTAATAAAGTTCAGTTGATAAAAATATATTAAAAAATAGACTATTTAAGAGTATGTTATTATAAAATTTCATTGTACATATATTCTATGTGTGTATTTGACACGATAATTGAGTAGTTTATATAAACCAATCATCAACTAACTATTTGACCAATAATAAGCGACTACCTGTGTTTTTGGTTAGTGAATATTTTTTGTTGTTTAAAAAACTATCAACTCAAAAACTCGTATTTGATAGATGTAATGTGACTTATATGCCACGGGTATGTCAAAATAATAAATACAAACACTTATATGCTATGAATTGCATGATATTTTTTTGAAAAACATATACTTAATTAACCTTGTTAATTTCCAAAAATATAATACTATTAATTTTCCCTTGCTGAAGTATATAATACTTTTATCTTTAATAAGGCACATTTACTTATACATCGATCCTATGAATTATACAATTAGTTTCCATTTCATTTATTCTAAAAAAAAAGTTTCCATTTCGTTTACTGACTCAAGTACAAAGTACATATTATAATTCATTAGAGAAAAACAAATTTAGATTCTGTAAATATTAATTACTATCAGCAGACAGCAAGTGATGAGTAACTAGTTATTACTTAAATCATTTTAGAAGACAATTATGGAACTCAAAACAATTTGTCAGCCCAAAGAAACAAGAAAAAACTGGAAGCAAACTGAAAAAACAAATATATATATATATATATATATATATATATATATATATATATATATATAACAGCTTCTATATACCCAAAACTTCACCCGTCAAATAAAAATCATCTATAGATATTGTTGCAGGCTTCCTGAAAATTTTAGCATGTATATACAATTTATTAATTAATACTACTTCTCCTTTCTTTATTGTCGTCAGGAACAAAGGATAAATTCAATATCGCATGGTTAGTCACTGGAGGAAAAGATAGTAGAGAGCAAAGACAAAGATAGGTTGTCTTTCCACAGCCTTGAGGAACACTAAAACCAATATTTGTCATACAAAATGAAGAAAAATATGAGGCACTTGATTGATTTTTCTAGAAAGAATAAGTCCTATAGTTATTATTTAGTTATTTACAGTTACAAGCCTAGTACTATTACTACTATATATAATACGCTATAGCATATATACCACTAATAAAGGAGGTACTATATCTTCTCCATTTTGAACTTGGACTTGCTGAACGGTCGATCTGCTGTTCACACTTCACACCGGAGAAATTAAGATTGGTACGTAAAATCTAGTGATAAAGCCTAGCTTTCTGTAAGGTACAACTCATTAAGCTAAATCAATCTGCATAGGTACCGCATTTGTCATACATACACGAATTTGTTTCTATTACCTATCAGTTCAATATTTAGTTGTATGCATCGTCTTGGATAGAATCCAAGTTGTTAAAGAACTATTTCGAGACTATATATGTATATCCGTACAGTTTAATTGCAAGTGCCACATGCCATGTGTCTTAAACTTTTTGGTTTTTTAATTAATTTATTTAAGTTGATTCGCATAAAACAAAAAATATAATTACCTCATTCGGCTTGTAAGCTACAAAGGAGAAGAATCAGAAGATCATGAAAGAAAACTTACATTTATTTAATCATTAATCTATATATTATATATAGTACGTTATACGTAGTGCTTCCATAAATGAGCCTTGCATATTGCATGGCATATAGTATACATATTATTATTAAGATTATATTTTAATTCAAAACCCCCCGCCACCACCGAAACCACCACCAGCACCCCCACCTGCACCACCTCCAAAGCCACCACCAGCACCTCCACCTGCTCCACCTCCAAAGCCTCCTCCCGCTCCTCCGCCTCCGCCGGCACCGCCACCAATTCCTCCCCCTGCTCCACCACCATGTCCACCTCCAAAGCCTCCACCAGCGCCTCCACCACTACCGATTCCTCCTCCTACACCTCCACCTTTACCAAAACCACCACCTGCGCCTCCCCCGGCACCACCTCCAACGCCTCCACCACCACCAATTCCTCCTCCTACACCACCACCTTTACCACCTCCAAAACCGCCACCAGCACCACCACCTCCAATGCCCCCACCTGCGCCTCCACCACCACCAACTCCACCTCCAAAACCTCCACCAGCACCTCCGCCACCTCCAATTCCTCCTCCTACTCCACCACCATGTCCACCTCCAATTCCTCCTCCTACACCACCACCTTTACCACCTCCAAAACCACCACCTGCACCACTTCCAATGCCTCCTCCAGCACCTCCACCACCACCAACTCCTCCTCCTATACCACCACCTTTACCACCTCCAAAACCCCCACCTGCACCACCACCACCTCCAATTCCTGCACCAGCTCCTCCACCAAAACCTCCACCGGCACCACCACCCAATCCACCTCCTCCAAAACCGTCAACTAACTCATTTTCTTTTATTTTTCTGCATTCAGCTACTCCTATCACCAATACAAATGCCACAGCAAGTACTGAAATATAGCTTTGCAATTTTCCCATCTTTGCACAAAGAG
>PYAF01001630.1:1079829-1105177 GCA_007407185.1 Glycine tomentella | reverse complement strand
CCACCACCACCTCCAATTCCTGCACCAGCTCCTCCACCAAAACCTCCACCGGCACCACCACCCAATCCACCTCCTCCAAAACCGTCAACTAACTCATTTTCTTTTATTTTTCTGCATTCAGCTACTCCTATCACCAATACAAATGCCACAGCAAGTACTGAAATATAGCTTTGCAATTTTCCCATCTTTGCACAAAGAGAGGAAATAATACAGCTGAAAATATTGCTTGCTGTGGTTGCTATAAGAAAGCTTGGGAAAGAAGGACTTATTTATAGTGTGAACGAGAGCGCACACACCATAAATACACGTAGACTTATGGAGATCTCATCTGTCGAACACCGCTAAATGTTCAAACTTGTTTGGAAGACGAATCTATTGGCCGGTGAAATCTTAATTGTCATGTCCCAACCATCAACTACTTCGATCATTTTAGTACTTAAGTACAGTGGAGTAGGAGTGTTAACATAAATGTTAATATGTTGCTTAGAAGAACAAACATGGAGAAAGTCAAAGGAGCTTGGCCCGGGTCATTGTATGAAATAAAATTAAAATGATTAGGTTTTTTTGGGTTTCTAGTGAATTATCATTTTCATATATAATTAGGATATGTTTATAATCGTTTTTTAGAGTTTTTCTATTAAAATATATATAATTTTTTCTTATAGAATTTTTTTAAAAAACATTTTATATCTATAGCTCTCATAATAAATGTGAAACATCTTTTTTAACAGGAATTGAAGTAGTGATTTACAATTTTGTGAAAGCTAACCATTTTAAGATAGAGCCCATTGTTTAGAATCTTTAGCTCTTTCTTATTTAGATAATGCCCAACTGAGGAAGTCTCTTTTCAAGTGGATCAAATCATTTTAAATGATGTATCTGTTTTCCTCTTCTTTAGCTTAATTAATATATAATATCCAGTATTTTGACTCTAAATAAAAGATAGAGCTAACTATTTTTTTTATTGTTCAAGGAAATTAAATATTATATATATATATATATGTATATTAGTTTCTTTTATCCTCTTATATATGACACCTTTTGATCTAGCTGTTGTTAAATTAAAAGATTAGATTAAATTACAATATTATATGTGCTATGTTTATTGAATCAACCACTTGATACATGAAACATAATCCTTATGTCAGGAATCAAGATCTAGAAAAAAGAAAACAAATGTACATGAAAATATTTCTCATTAATTTTTTAATTAAATTATTGTATTCCTTAACCAAAAATCAATAACTACTCCATCAAGATTCTAAAATTTATTTAAATGGTTGACATACATCTTTTAAGAGCTACCTTTTCATACTTAGACCAGATATTGAATTTCTCTCTTAATGCTCAGGAAGTAAACTTATCTGTTATTCATGTCATTTTATGTTGGTAAATTTTCTCTAATATATATTTGGTGTCCAATAGAATTACTCTAGCCAGTTGGTAAATATATTCAATGCTCGACGTAACTGGTCGAGGTCAAGGATACAGAGCGATTAATTTTCTACTATTTTCAGTCTGTACTGTACGTAGAAAATTTTTCTACAAGTGACTGCGATTGGCAGATCGCAATTATGAATTGTTAGACTCTCACGTCTAATACTGCTATTGTCATCTATAACTGGCAAGCTTGCCCTACCATGTGTATTATTTGTCGGTCCAAAGCCATATATATGGGATTAGCATGTGAACTATCTCAGCATCAAATTAAATGAAGTTCACAACTGTTAGTGTTTAGCCTGGGTATAGAAACATAGCATGCCTGGACGTTTAGCCACCCCAGCACATGTAAAAGTTGCTTCATAAATATATAGTAAAAGGCATATTAGAAAACTAGTTTATCTAACAAATAAAGCTATAGAAAAATTAAGAATTAATGCATGTTACAAATAAAATGCCTGCATTTAATGCCGCCTTCAATACTAATAGTTGATCCTTTGTGAAATAAGATTAACCATATTTACATACATATTTGAAAGGACGTCAAGATTTCAAGCTGACATCTATAATTTTGATTATATTTCTGGTTTTGTACTATCCACTATTCTTGATAAAATGAAATAACTTTACTCTTGAAAAAAAAGTTAATTATCTTTAATACTGTAACATTATTGTATGCGCCTTTATTCTCGTATTATTATTCTTGTGAAATATTCACTGACTTACATTTCATATTTTCATATAGTACTTGATCATGGAGTTTTAGATCCACTCCTTCACTCTTCAAAAATAAATAAAGCTAGCCTAGTCTATAGGCAACCAAGTTTAGAGAATCCGGACCTCTACCGGCAACACTTCGGACCAAAAAACATCCCTATCAGTAATCACTTCATTTTCAACAATTAAGAAAAAAATGGGACTAATTAATTACTAGTAAGTCAGAATAGCTGGACGGCAGTATCATGTGATCAACCACCCAACTCTTGGGGTGGGGATATCCTAAGCCTTAATTAAGCTAGCTGTTCACACTTCAGAAGCAAGACGAGACCGTTAACACAATTGAATTGTAAAAGCACAAGGTACTACGCGCAAGACACTATATTTATCATCGACATTTTATATATACTACTAATTAAAATTAAGAGTAAAAAGTTTTTTTTTTTTTTATAGAGAAATGTAAAATTGCATTTTTTCATATTTTTTTGCGTTCTCCATGGTAATAGTAGAAGGCATGAGTTTAATTTTTTTTTACATACATCGTGGACTCGAATACATCGTCACACGACCCTGCTTGGCCTCTTTTTTGTGAGATTGCTGCTTCTTTGCATCAGGAATTACGGCCGTATATATCGACTTAAGAATAATAAATCTAATTTAATTACTTTATGGATGTGGCGCGCATCATTCCCAAACAAATTTACAGTTTGTCACGTAACCATTTTTTTTTTAAAATGTCATCGCATGCTTTGGAATCACACACATTTATACTGGGCGTTGCATGTGGTTATAAATGTAGATTTGTGTTTTTGTTTTTTGTCCAAATATATATACTTTATTATTTTGTTTTCAAAATTGTTTTCACATTTTAACATCTCTAAATTTTACTTGTAAAAATTAAAGTTCTACCATGAGTTCATAACAAAAAAGATGCATGCGTGTTAGTATTAGTTCATGCAAATTGCTCTTGGTCTCTACTAAGGAGTTGAAAAATATATATATTCTAAAAATACATTTTTCACATAATCATGAATCCATTATATAATTGAGTAAAAAATTCATAATAAACATGTGTTTATGTTGTAGTGCAAGGATGCAAACATAATCTAAACAGAAACATGTTTTTATTAGGTATTTTTTCACAATTCTTTTTTAAATTAAGTTACCTTTTTCTTGAATTAATTTTTATACAAATTATATTAATAACGGCACATATTATCTTTTTTAAAAGTAATAAAATTAATTGTTACATAAATTATCTTTTAAATTTAATTAATGATGACATAAATTACTCTTTTTAATTGTAATCAGAATAATATCATGACTTAATTTGATTACGATTAATAAAGGAAATTCTTATAATAATTAATTGATTGTCTTTATAAATGATACTTGTATCCAATTTATTTTATTTTATTTTAAAAAGATATTAAGTACTATTAAAAATGATAAATTATATCACAATTATTTTGATTACTTTAAAAAATGTAACTTGCATTTGTAATTAATAAAAAAATTGAAAAAATGAAAATATAATTTCTTTCTATGTCTCAACTAAGATCAAAGTGGAATTATGTTTTCATTATATTTATTTTTATTTTAAAAATATGATTATGTTTTGTATCTCAATTAAAATCATAATGAAATCATATATTTTTGTTGTGTATTTAATAGAAGATGAGGAGAAGGAGGAGACAGCTAAGTGGAAGGGAGAAAGAAGAATGGATGGAGTATTTGAATAGAGGAATAAAATGATGTTTTTAAAATTTTATAGAGACTAAGAACAATTATGATAGGGGTTAATAGTAAGGCCCAAGATGCATCTACAATATAAATAGGCCCAAGCCCCTTCAGCCCACAGTTCCTACGATGCCATGACAACGAGTCCACCATACACACCAACACAATATGAAATTGAAATGCATTTCTTAAAGAGAGAAAAAAATATGGCTGAAAATAGAGACTTCTAAAGATCGGCCAAGGCTGACGTGTGTCCCAATTTTGTGGATTGTGCGATGCGAAAGACATATTTTAGAAGGGGTTGTACGGTGCGAGAGGATTTTCCACCGTTAGATAATCTTATTTTAAATCTAATGGTTAAAAATATTTTTTCTTTTTCTCTTTTTCTTTTTGTTCTTTCCCAATTTGTCCATCTCCCTTAGCTCTATTCATTAATATATTTGTTGTGGTCATAGTCGTTCAACTCCGCGTCGCACATTTCCCTACCCCCAGAATCGCACCTCCTTCACTACCCATCGCAACAATCAGATCAAGAAATACAAAATAATAGTTAAACTTTCATTGTCGCAGTGCACTGGTGCGGTGGTTCCTTTATGCGGTGGAGGCTGGTGAGTGGTGAAAGGGAAACGAGATAGAGAAGAGGAAGGGTAAATAAGGAAAGTGAGAAAGAAAAAACATAAAAAAAAAATGGAAAAATATATCAATCATCCATTAAAAATAAATAAAAATTATCGGTTTCAATAGCTTTCGAATCATGCAACACCTTTAAACAATAGGTACACCATGTCTCTCTCTTCGAGGGTATGAACGTCAGCCCAAGCCCTAAAGATCATTAGTTAAGTTTTTCAAAGATAATTAGTCATCTGTTTGAGCTAAATATTTTTTTTTATGAGTGTGAAAAGTCTTTCACCCCCAAATCTGTTATTAACACCCCCAAAGCATTAAAATAATTTTATTATGTAAATACCCTTTTAATGGAATTATGTTTCTGTTATATAAAGTATACAATATAAAATGTTTTTATTATGTAAGAGGATGTATGAAAAAATATACAACAAAAAATATATTTTTGTTATTATTTTTTATGGAATATATTTTTTCTTATTATTTTTTTATGGAAACACAATTTCATTGATAAAATAGACAATGAAACCATGTTTTTATTGTATATTTTTTTTTCACTTTCTCATACACAACAAAAACATAATTACATTGTTTACTTTGCTAAAGAAATCTTGTTTCCTTGAAAGATTATTTTCAGAATGATTTTTTCAAAAGCACATCGGCGGTAGAAATAGCAAAAGTAGGGATGAGAATAGCAATTACCTAATGCTTCAGGCTAGTGGGTCCCACGTTCAGCCCAGTACAAACAAACAGTATCAAATGCACTTCTTCCAGCGTTGCGCGTGGAAGTAAGAAATTTCCGTTCGTTAATAATACGATAGCAAAACTGTGCGCGTTCTGGAACTGCATTGATTTTTGGGGCACAAAGCGTGAATTTAGAGAGAGAGAGAGAGAGAGAGAGAGAGAGAGAGAAATGGAAGGTGCAGACGAAGGAATAGAGAGGGTTGTGGATTCGAAGGACTTGCAGCAACAGAGCAAAGCTTTCGACAAGCTCACAGACCGCGTCGAGGATCGCCAACTCGATTCTTCTCGCGTCCAAGAGGTTCCTCTCTCTTTTCTCTCTCAAACGTTGCTACGATATTTCACAACAACGGTTTGATTCGCGTTGAAACTGAATTTTTGCGCTATTTTCTAACGATCTTGGGGCAGGCCATGGCATCAATTGCTGCATCTGCTGAAGCTGACTTGCAAGCCATGCGTATCAGGTTAAATCATTTTCTATTTACACTCCTTATTTATTTTTCTGTCTTCTACATATGATTAATTAACTCTTGATCTGTATTTTTTCTCCTTAATCTTAGGGAGAAAGAATTAGCTGTTGTCAAGATAAATGCAGATGATGTTGACATAATTGCAAATGAACTAGAGGTAAGTAACTTCGAAATTTTTTTGAATTTATTTTTTTATTTTTCAATTAATTGATTAATTGATATATACTTTTTATGTGTTGTTTCTAACAGCTAGATAAAAAGGTTGCTGAAAGGACCTTGCGCGAGCATAAAGGTGATGCAGTAGCTGCAATCCGGCACTTGCTTCGCTAGAGTTGTGGGAATGGAAGTGTCAATGTTTCACAAAATGATATTTATCTCAGTCATCTGAATACCAAGACCTAATTTGCTCAGAAATCTTATAGCTATACATTCCCTGTACTGAAACACGTGTTTAAATGTTTACAGAATTACTATATTCATACCTCCAGTCTTTCTAGCTAGCACTGGAAAGCATAAATTATATAAAGGAGCTAAGAATAGAATAGATTAGCCAAGTTGTATTGCATTGTTCTGCTCTTATGTTTGGTGCTGACCTTTAGAGGAATACATTGGGCTCAATTCAATCTAACTAGTTAGAACCTATAAACTAATGTTTCATGAAGGCTAGGGAACCTGGTGTTAGGAGTAGTTCTCTTGTTTTGATATACATAGTTTCAAGCTAGAATTTGTAGCTGTGATAGGGAAAGTGAAGAGTGGGATTTGAGCCCATGGCATCACTGTAGGGAGCACCCATTGGATCATACCATTCAAACATTTTTTTCTCGAGAAATTCTGTGGAAATTAGAGTTTTGGTACTGATATTTTTTACCAATAGTTTGAATGAGTTCCTATTTAACGAAGTTTTCTCCCTCCCTCCATTTTCAATGTGTATTTAAGCTCATTTAACTATTGGACCAAAAATTAACTGCACCAATATTCTTAGATTTTTTCGGCTACCTTAACAACTCTTTCTTTCTTTCATCCATCAAATTGACAAAATTTTGGAACTAAATTAATCGATCATCCATGCATAGTACTAGTAGCGTTGGAGCTTGGAATAGTTGGCGTCTTGTATCTCCATTGTTTATCACTTGCATAAGCTCATTTGCATGTTCAGCGTGGAGCTCCTTCATCTTCAAGTTCAGTGCTTAATAATTTATCAACTAGTGTTGTCAAATAGAAAGCCTTGTACTTGACAGGCTCTAGTAAATAATTGTGCGGACAGCTTATGCAAGTGGTTATTTCCATAATGTTGCTACTTCCAAGTTGATAGAGGCTAGATTCTCGGTGTTAATTGAAGTTGACATTGTCGGGAAGGAAGCGTCCACTATGTTTTCGCTTACTTCTCCGTATTTAAGAGAGATTCCCAAAATGCTTGGAAAAGCATATAGCTGGCTCCTGACGCTGCAACAGTTCCTGCTATGGTGCCTTTTCTTTATCCTTAGATTCACGATGTCTTTAGAGCCATTAGTTTGTCATCCTTTTTTTTTTTGTCGGGGAATCCCAATAATATTTTTCTGAAAGTATAATGCACTTCCCAAGTGATAAAAGCAACCTTAGTCCTGAAGTAGGCTTTATAAATTCCCCAACATTGAAGTTGTTTCAGATTTCCACTAGTTGCATGAGATGTTTCCCTCCTTATCGTCATTCTTCCGTTTCTCATTACTTACATCACATTTCCACTAGTCAACAAGGTTCTTAGTAGGAGGAAAGGAAATATAAAGTGAGTTTGATAGTTAAAAGAAAAGAAAAGAAAATAAAGGTCGAGTTTGATCCTACTATTAAGAAAACTGACACTTGCCGATAAAAAAAAAAAAAAAAAAAAAAAAAAAAAAAAAAAAAAAAAAAAAAAAAAAAAAAAAAAAAAAAAAAAAAAAAAACTTAGTAGGAAGAAAAATAAGGTTATGTTTGAGTCAATTGTTTGATAGTTTTAATTTAAAAATATTTGAAAACTAAGTTTTGTATTTTTTACATCAATTAGTTCAAAATGAGAAGGAAGAGAGATTAAGGTGTGTAGTGTATTTTTAAGAACTTCAATTAGTTTTTTTTTTCTTTGAAAGTTATTTTTTTTTCTTTTATAAAAAAACAATGTCTTTGATTTTTTTGTAAGAGTTTTTCTTCAAACGTGTTTGATTTAACTTAACAGGAAAAAACACTTGATAATGTTAGCCAATTGCACTACCTAAATTCAAACAGTCATAGTATTCTATTGAAAAAACTCATAATATCTAGTAAAAATATATTGCTATACGTAAGGTTTTGACAATATTATTAGAAATTTATGTTAGAAATAAAAGGGGCGTTTAATTTGAAATAAATTATGCTTATTTTATTTTCTATTATATTACTTTATTTTTGTTATAGCATCCTTTAGGAAATAAGAATTTTAAAGTTCAGTCAATGTATATAAAAATGGTAGCCCAATAAAATGCCCATGCAATTGAAAATTACCATGTATACTGGAATTCTTCTCTACACTCGTTCCATAAGAGTGAATTGAAACAGGCCAATCAAATGCTGAATGGTTCCTTTAAAAGGCTGTCTGACGTGCTAAGCTGCACGGTTTTGCTTCAAGTGGGTAATGATAAAGATCCAACATTAACCGAAAACACAGAAGCACACTGACTTTGTGATTCTAATCTATCTATGTAGTCAAACGAATTTTTTTCCTTTCTTTTCGCTGCCTTCTGTACAACTTTTAAATAGTGGCGCAAACAGTTGCATAGAAAAGTACAATGCGGGTGGTAATCGATCCGATTGACAAGACTCCAAACACACAACACCACCAATCAATTGACGAAACTTTAAAGTGCCACGAGAGAAAAATAAAATGACTAACCCAATCACTATCAAAAGTTTGGCAATCCCACCTCTCTAAGTTTTATTAGTCCATCTCCCTTCTTCGTTCTTCATAATACCTTAGCAAATGTTGAAGGACTCCAGGATCAGCTACTCTACATGGTTCCCAAGACCAGCTGTTTGTACTTGGTACTAACTCATCTACTCCAGCAGCTTTGGTAAAATATATGCAAAAAAATCATTAAGCATCAGCCACAGCCACAGGTGACAGAAAAAATAGCTCCAAGGTTGCCTAGGACTCCTTTTGGGTGCTTTCCTTGGCAGTGGATCGGGCAGCCTGGAACTGAATGACATACTGTTTTTGCAGCTCTTTAAGCTTGTCCAGCAGTTCTGGGAACGTTAGTCGGCAAGCTGGATCACTGGTTGGAAATAGGAATAGACAAATTTATAAGTCGGCAAAAGTGTTTGCTAACTCCACATGGATTCAATATTGAGTATTGAGTAAAACTACTAAAAGGAGGTAGAAAAATAGATGCGATCAAGGATTTACATATAAAACAAAAAGACCCCCATAATTTATTTTTTGTGTCGGTTTTGGTCCCTATAAATTTTTACAGTTTTAGTCTTTGTCATTATTTACTGATGGCATGGCAATCATCTATTGGACAATAGGTCTGTTGTTTTTTAAATAATAGGGACCAAAATGAATATCTTTCAAAAAAAAGATAAACCTAAATCAAAAGTTTATACTTTTATAAGGACTAAAAAAATAATGCCAAGTACTACAATCGTAAAACAAAACTTTATCGGGACCAAAACCGAAAAAAAAAAAAAAAAAGACTAAAAGTATAAAATGACTAATGACTAATGAGTATCCTATAAGAATTAGAAACATATTTAAGCTTAAAAAATATTGAGTAGCAAACACAACCATCAAAAGTCAACTATGCAACGGCTAGTTTCTTATTCACTGCAGTACGGAAATGTAATATTAGGCTACATCAACTACATTAACTAATATTAAGAAATAAAAAGCCAAATGATTCCAGTTCGATGAAACAGCAAGTAATACGAAGATTCTTAGGGTAAGCTGGCCAACTATTGGAGCACAAGCCCTTCTATGTTCGTTTGGGTGATAAAATTCATGCTTGGATATTCAAAGCTATTTGGGGGATTGGGATACAAAAGTTTGACAGAGATGAGAATACACACCTATGCCAGCAGCTCTCAATTATAGAAGCCCACTGTGGATCAACATTTTTTGGAATTTCTAGCCGTTGATTCATGAATCCTACAGCTCCAATCACCTGCAAGATTCCTAGAGGAACAGTTGTTCATATATGCGCCCACAGTGATCCACAATCAATAGTTCCATAAAGAAAAAAGGTCTTCATATGTGATATACAGAAGGAACTGGGAAAAATTATGATATAAAATATTCCAGTCACCATGGTCTTTAATAACATAGAATAAGTGTAAATCAAAAACTAAATAAGCAACAAACCAAAGGCACAATTTAAAGCACTGGAATAACAAATAACAAAAAAGCAAATGACAAAAAGATAAAAGGGATTTCCATTCAATATGCTTTATTACCATTTCAGGCTGCACATGTATATATTTTCAAAGGTTCATCTACACATGAAAGCAATACCTGCATTGAGTTGAGATTATCCCAAGGTATCTTTTCAGTTGCAATTTCCCATAATATTACTCCAAAGCTGTAAACGTCAGATCTGACGTTCCAAAGAAGCAGTAAAAACAGATATTAAAAGTCTGAAATTTGTTTAAAAACATCAGTGGAGAGAAAGAGTAGTTGAGAGCATAGATTGAACATACTTCTCATCAGAGGGTTCATTACGAAGAACTTCCGGTGCCATCCATTGAGGCTATAAAGCAAAATAATGCTAGAATCAGTAAAATGTTTTTGAGCCTCTAGTGGTGAAAATGTAAAGAAAAGGACAATTGCAAACATATACTATATTACAGCCACAGGGAAAAAACAAGATGAACCTACCGTGCCCCTTCCTGTCTTAGTTGTGAGATATGTTTCATGCTTAAGACGTGAAAGACCAAAATCACCAACCTGTTTCATTTAACACGTGATTAAGATATTCTCTAACTACACAGACACAATGCTAGAAATCTTTAAGCAATCAACGACAGACTTCCAACCCAACATTGTAGGATAAATAGAAAAGTGGCAGACCTTTACAGTCCAGTTCTTATCAACTAGAAGATTTGATGACTTCAAATCTCTGTGGATGATAGGTGGGTTACAATGATGAAGATAATTTACACCTCGTGCCTGTAGAAAAAGTAAGTTGTAAGCATACAACATGCTTCGAACACTGAGATGATTTCTAAGATTACCAAAAAAACAGCATCATTACAATGATATATATTTATTTAGAAGATAAAGAGATAGACATCATACTGTCCATATTTCTATTGCTAAATACTTACAATATCCAAGGCCATATGAACTCGCCGTCTCCAGTCAAGTTTAGATGTGTTTCTGTGTAACAAGCGGCACAAGCTTCCACTGAAGTCATAAAATAAAAATGAGCACAGCAATGATCAGTCCAGATAAGTAGTAAGTACTTTGTGATACATAGAATGATAAACTAGAATCATAATGCTCTTGGGACAAAGGGGTCAAAAGCAAACTGCAGAACAAACCGTGGGAGAAACTCTGTCACAATGCATAGACGTTGAGGTGAAGTCACAGCCCCCATGTAGAGAAGAATATTTGGGTGTCGAAGTCTTTTCATGACAGACACCTACATACAATAAAATGTCAAATCAATATTAGACAAAAGAAATTTTAGGGGGCAGCCGCTTGGTAAAATGAAAAGGTGATCTTGAGAAGAGAAAAGAAATTTTAGGGGACAAAAGAAATTTCAGGAGGTTAAGAAGAGAAAAGTGATCAAAACAATAAAATGAAAAAGTGGAAGAACAAGGTACAGTTCCATATTAACTAAATTCTTGAGAGTACATTAAATCAAACCCCCAGCAATCTTGATAGCTGCGACTCCACTCAAAATCAACAATAAATAGGTTCTGCACTAATCCAAAATTTTTGCTGATTATTTTAATTAACATGATAAAGGAATTGTCAAACTTGAAAATATAATTCAATCTAGGTCAAAATAACAGTATTGTATATCCATGTTACCAAGGTAAATAGGAGTACAATGTCAAATAATCTGAGTGAATAGAATATGCATGGGTCATATCAAATCAACATTAATAGTTTATTATATTTTACTTTAGGAAGAAAGATGTTGCTAATAACAACATGCTGACTAACCAAACAGTATTGTACTTGAAGGACAACTAATGAAGTAACATAAAGCCATCCAATCAAAAAGAGAAACTGAAGCCACTTTTTCTTTAATAACATATTAAATTAAATAGTGTTGTGGCATGCCTGACCCTGGAATGGGACGATAAGAACCTTTGTTGAACTACACCACAAAAGCTAGTTGCTGTAGTTGGAGAGCCAAAACCTTATAAACTCCACTACTATAATCCCATACCTAACAATTTGATCCTAATATCCCATCACACTCTGCAACCTTGGTGCTTTGGCAGGCTGCCTGTGCACTGGCCGGTTGACTAGCCCAAGCTAACGTTGCAATGTCAAAGTCACCACTCGCCACTTGTTTTCATTTGACAGCTATGATGAATAGCTCTGATAGTAATACCAATTGATAAAAACCTTCAGAGAACTAGACCACAAAAACTAGTTGTTGTAGTTAGAGAACCAAAGGGATTATAAATCCCACACTAGAATCTCATATTTCCAATGTGGGTCTCAAGTCTCATACTTTACAATTAGATTCTAACACAGGAGAACCTATCCTCCAGCTAAAGTTTTTTTTTTTTTTTATTTTCAAAGAAGAGATTAAGATAAAAATTTAAAAAAAAAAAAAAACTATCTGTCAGTTTAATTATGCTTATTTATATCACTGGTTAAACAGACAAAAATCATACCTTTTATCATTTTCGCTAAATGTATGGCTTTACACTGTATTTGGCTAATTATATCCACTCTAATGTGATGTAACAGCCCCCCACCCACAATAAAAAAAATCTAGGACTTCATTCACCCCAACTATACACTTCCAATTATGGGTATAAACACTGATCTCGTTCATAAGCTTAGCAAATTCAAAATGATGCTTATTTATTCTCATATAAAATAACCTAAAGTAAATAATAAATTTAACACATGCTTAACAAATGAATCAAGTTCCATATTAGAGATCTATGATGCCAAACTTGCATGTGGATTAGTGTGTTACATAAAATCAAGTTAAAGCAACAAGTATGTCATTCCCCTCCCAATAGTGTAATAAATTTAGCAAACATCAAAGTAAGATCCTCCGAGGAAACTATTCTTTTCTAATCAATTTTTCTCTCCTAATTACATAGCAACAGAAGTTGTTTTCTAAACCTATGCCACTTCCTAACTAATTAGCAAATTATGCTGCGGGAAAGTATACCTCTTGTCTGAAGGACAGTATCACATCATCTGAATATTCTTGCTTCGAGAAAACTTTGACGGCAACATCCTGCAAAAACATGAATATAAGTTGACATCAGAATTGCATTAAGAAAAATGTAGGTTGTCAACCTATAAAAGACACATTCTAACATTGTCAGGCTTAGAGTTGCCATCCTCATTTTACAGGCCAACCAGCAATCCTATGATGCCTTAACTCAAGAATGGTGAATTAGCACAATAAAGGACTTCAGCATACTAAATGCTAGTCGTACCAGTTGCAACAATCACAATTTGCATAAACATATATGAAAAAACTCAAATACATTCTTACACCTCAAAAAGGCAAGAAGGAAAAGAACGCATCAAAGAAGTATAAGTTATGGTAAATTGCTTGCAGAATATCCTTTATAATGCATGAAACTAAAACCAGTAATTACAGGAAGAGAATAGAACATACTGATCCATACCACAGAGCATGATAGACAGTTCCACAAGAACCTGCAATTTAGAATAGGAAACAAGTTACAGGTAAGGCATAAAATGCATAACAACCACTGCTAACTAGATATTTGGGTTTAAAAGCATAGGTTTAATAAATTATAAGAGCTCTAAAAGAGGCAAATGGCATTTCAAACATAAAAATACTTTTGTTGTTAAAATATAGATATTATCAAAAGATTATGTTCTCAAGCTTGCTCCTCTAGTAGTTTAGTTAAGAATGTGATTACCTTGCCCAATTTGTTCTCCAATTGTCAGGTCCTCCCACAAAATTTCATAATCCAAGCAATCAGTGTCCACATCCACTTTATTATTGACAGCACCACTGCCAGCACTCCCACAGCTGCTGGCACTACTTGTGCTGTTAACATTAAAGGAGGACCAGGACCCTGAAGCCTCATTGTTAGTAGGGCGATTACTTTCACCTGCCTGGCTTTCTTGCTTCAAACCAGAAGAAAGAATCTTCTGATTAACTGATTCATTTTCTTGATCATTCTGTCTCCAGGGCCCAGCAACACGAACATTCCCTGCATCTGATCCTTCTCGATCTTTTGTTCTCCACGACCATGATAATGTTTTCCTTTGAATCCAGGCTTCAGCCTTAGGTATGATTTTGTGAATAGATTTTCCTTCACTCTCATCGCCAGACTCTCTCAGAGCTTTTCCCTGGGATTTTTCTTCGACATGAGAAAACGCACCAAAATGGGATGGTGGCACATCACCTCTGGGGGTGCTAGCTCCACTGGAATTAGCATCCTCTCTCTGGTCCAAAAAACCAGATTCCGACAAACTATGCTCAGAAAGATGACTTTCACCACTCCCACTTTCACAATCCAAATTGTTTTCTCCCGTCCAGATCCTTGACTTTACTTTGTTACCCACCTTCGATGCCTGTTTAATGATTAAATGTCAAGAGTCAAGACACACCATGGTATATTAATATTCCATAAGCAAGAAAGTTATAGCACAAACCAAATTTGAAATTTTCGAAGCTATAGAAGTTTGAAGCGGCTGTTGAGTGTCGAGGCCAAGTTTATTTGTAATGCTACTTCTAGGTCGGGTTCCACCTGAATCTGAATCTGACTCGATGTTCCTTACACTAGGCATTGGAACTTTCATTTCGAGAAAGGGCCGCAAATCAATAGAGACAGAAATTAGCCCAACTAAGCTTCCATCATCATCATAAAAAGGCGTATTAGTCACTACAGCTAAAAACTTCTCCCCCGTTTTATTCTTGACCGGAAATTGCCCTGTCCAGCTCTCTCCCATCATAACACGGTTCACTGTATTATTGGCCAAGTCCAAATCCCTAGGGTCTACAAGTAGCTCAATCCCATCCTGTCCTAAAGCTTCCTCTGCTGTATAACCATATAGATTTTCCGCACTACGGTTCCTGCAAAATTACTCCCCGATTACATTTTTATTCAAAAACAAGCTTTTAATGTAGATTCCCTGAATTCATGCATTCATCACCATACAACATTACATACTCAACAGTCAACATATTTCAAACCTCAAACACAGTCAGCACATCCATTTTTCAGCAAGGGGCTAATCATAAGGTCCTGTTTGGAGAAACTTTTCTATAAATATTTATAGGAAGAAACTTCTCCATAAATATTTATAAGAAGAAACTTTTCCACAAGTATTCATAGAAAAAAAAAAAAAAAGACAAAATGAATTCACTTTCTCTCATAAGCTAAAATTAACTTATATAACTCATCTTAGAAAAGTTAAATGTGAAAGTTTCTATAAAAGTAAAGACATTCATATATTAGGCATCTTCATTAACTATATCTTCATTACAAAATAGGAAAAAATATATTGAAATTAAAAACAAAGCAAATTAATAAAAAAAGGTGAAGCACTGAAACTAATGACTGACCAGTATATTATGCGACAGTTAAGATCCAATATATGAACAGACTGTCCCATTGACCGCAAAATATTAAGATACTGCCGTTCCGTGAAATTGACGGCGGAAGGACCACGGCGCGGAGCAGCTTCTTCTCCACCGCCGAGAATTTGAGGATCGCCGCCGCCGCGACTCTCCCTCTGCAGCGGCGACGACTGTTTAAAAGAACACGAACCTCTCTTCCACGCAGCAGCCGGTGCATCGCTCCGCTTCTTCGGCGGAGTTCCCAATCTAGAACGCTGCGGAGAGACGGAGTGCGACCTCTGGCGATGGTGGCCGTGTCTCACATCGGAGAGTTTCAGTTTCGACATTTCTTGCTTCAGGTGCGCGTGTCCTTCCTCCAGCTGTTGGATCTTCTTCACAAGCTCATCCGTTGGTGGAGTTCCCATTGCAGCAGCAGCAACAAGAACAACAACAACAACACAACGCACGCTACTACTCTTCACTCTTCAGAAGCCTCCACTAATAACAAGTAACAACATTCATCTCCCTTTCTCTCTAGAAGCTACCAACAAAGATAGCTCATAATAAATAAATAAAATTGATTAGACAGACAAAAACAGATTGCAATAAAAATTTCAACTCAACTTGAAGGTCTTATCTCTGACTCTCTCTCTCCAGCAGTCAATAAAGCAGCAAAAACAAGAGAAATATAAAATTAATATATCGATAAAATAAAAAATAAAAAATTATCGGTTGGAAATTTTTTACTAACAAAAAATTAATAATATTAACAAGTAATATTTGTGGATAAAAAAAACAGCAATAAAACAAAAACGAAACAACCAGCGTTTGCGTTTGCTGTCTCTATCTCTACTCACCCTTCCTTTTTTCTTTTTCTTTTTTCCTTTTTTTTCTTTCTCTACAATGCTCTTCTCCTTTGGTTTTGCTTACTCTTATTCCTTCAACTCTCTCTCTTTCCACTCTCTATCTCATCGTTAATATCTCAATCCAGCTATTTGGACCAAAAGAAAAGTTATTCATTATTAATATTATTATTACATCATCAACGAAAACCCACGCGTGAGCATGCGCGTGTAGTAGCAGCCCGTTCTCATTTAAAGTTCTTAATGTTTGACCAATCTTTGGTGAGCGTACATGCCAACTTCCTCTGAGCGTGTGGTTTGTGTTTCTTAACGTATTCTGTCTTTTTGGTTTAAAACTTTTGAGTCGCTTCATTCATATTAGTTCATTCTCACACACCAGCACTTTCTTATTCAGTAGAGCATGCTACTCTTTTTTTTTTTTTTTTTTTGTCTTCAATTCAAAAGGACTCTACTTGTTTTAGTTTGGTTCAGACACAATACCAGACACGTTTTTTTTCTGATTTTTCCTTGTTTGCAAAATTTGTGATAAGTCATTATAAAGCAAAATGAAATGAAACCTCAAATGAGCAAGCATCAGGATATTTTTCTTTATACATTTCGGATATGTTCATTGTACTGACACATTATAATTGAATCTGTTCCTCGGTGTCCATAAAAATAGGTATATTTAATATCTTTTTAATTAGTTATATATAAATTTAATAACCTTATAGTAATAGCAATGTATATTTATAAATGTAGGTGGAGTTATTTCAATGTACATTATCATAGGATAAAAGAATTAAAAGGGAGTATTCTTTTTTATAGGTCAAAAGATACTATTCTTTCACTAGTATATATATTTTATTTTACTTTTTCCAATTATGTAGGTTTCTTATTTTTATCCGTGGAAATCAATGTGTCAAAAAAATTACCATAATTCACTCCTACTTATCAATCAACGTGGACAATTATGTGTGTTTCTAGCAAAGAATAGAAACTGTTTGAGATGATAAAGATATACAACATCAACCGTCATTCAGTCTTGAGCTAAGTAATATCTAATACAAGTAAAACTAACTTTTTTTAAAAAAATGATTAAATACTTATTTTTTATTTATAAAAATCAAATACAAGTATCGGATCAATAAATTTATAATAATTATTTAACCAACAAAGGTAAACTTCCTTAATGGTTTATTATTTCTATTATTATAAACAATAACTTATTTATTTATTTTGACAGATTTTCGTCTAGATGTTTGACAGACTCAATGTTATCATCCTATCTCAAAATATTTATAACTTTATTATGAGTCTATAAATTTACCTTTAGGCTTTCAAATATAATTTTTAAGGTTAAATATCTGTAATTCCTGAAAAATAATTTCTAAAACTTAGTTTCAATCGTCCAATTATATTTGAGGAATTAAAATTACACAATTTTTATATAAGATCCAATTGACACAATTGAAATTCAGAAACTAAAATCTCACATTTATGATACTTATGAGATTCAATTAATACAATTAGAACATGAAAAATTAAAATCACACAATTATTGTTAGTTGAGGAACAAAAGTACAACTGAGTAAAAATAAAACCTCCTTTAACACATTAGATATATGAGGATTTAGTTTTGGTCCTTGATACTGTCATTGTACAATTTAAAAAAATAAAACTCCTTTATTAAATTAATCTCAATCTCTAATTATTTGAGTTGGAAATAATTGGTTTGTGATTTTTATACAAATAAATTAGTAGACAGGTTTGATTGTGAGGAAAAAAATAGAAAAATCAAATCACACATTTTTTTATTTATTGTATAAATAATCAAAAACAATAAATGAAATAAAAAAACATTCTGATGATATTTTTTGGTAAATGAAGAGAAAAAGAAATAATAAAACAAGGATAGTTTTTTTCTAATTTTATATTTTCTAAATAATTACAAATATACCTTAATATTACTTTTATATAAATCTTTAAAAAAATAGTATGACATTTTATTATTATTTATAAAAGAAAATATTTTTTTATACCAAATGAAAATCCTTCAAATTTTTCTCTCTTCTAAATATTGTCTGGTTCAATTATTAATGGTTGGTTTCGTGCACATCAATGACAATGAGTGCACGCACACAATTTTAGGAGGCGTGAAAGGTACAATGAACGGAATGGAATCCGATTACCTTTCCCCATTTAGGAATATATTTTCATCCTGATTTCCACCATTAGTAGAATTACCTGACTTTCACCATTATGGCATTACCTCAGCATTCATGCTAGCGGACAATGTCTTTCACTCATACACCAACAAAAATTACTGTGCTTAGAATGACACATTTACCTGACTTTTTTTTCCTTTTTTTCTCCTGTGATATAAGAAAATTGTGCAGCACTTTCCATGGCCTATTAGAACTGTTATTAGCAACAAAAAAAAAAAAAAAAAAAAACTTCTGCAAATTAGCAGTGTAATGCGCTCGAACTTGGTGACCATTTTCTTTTGAAGCCATAGTAGAACAGAGAAGATCTTCATCAAGAGAAGGAATAATTTTCAATTTGACCAAGTTATCTCATGAATGAATTTTTAATACAACTTACAAACTGAAGATGGCTAGATACAAAGAGACTCGTATACTAGTCTAACAGCTAAAAACTAAATCATTCCAGCATGATGCATAATTTCCCAAAAGATGCTAATTTGAAGCACAACAAGGTTTCCTCCTGCCATACAGAACCCGCTCACTTTGTGTAAAGAACATCCTCCCATGGGTGGCGGTAGAGTGGTTGTTTCAACCTCTTCTGGTCAAAGGTATGCCTGAAAATATCAATTAAAGAACGGTGAATTAGTACAAGTCCCAAACATTGTGTATGTATTTTTTCCTTTGTGCTTGTGGAGGTGGAGATCGTGAGTCCAATTGATTCACCCAACACATCCAATCACTTTAGAGATATCAAAATTCAATGAAGTTACGAGTTTTGACACAGAATGGTTGCAATTTGTGTGTGTATACAGCCCAAAATGATATCCGTAATTTACTAAAAAAGAAAAAGAAATGCTCTTCCTGACAAATTTACAAAATCAAAATGAAACTCACCCAATCAGACCAATGGAGCGTGCCAAGACAAAAAGCCCATTCAGATAGCCAATCTCCACAATTTCATCAATCTCTTGCTTGGTGAACATTCCGCTACCAGCAAGAAGATCCAAGAAAAGTGACCCGATTGCACCATCTACGTTTAGAACTAGGTTATTTGCCTTGGTGAGGGTGTAGTTTTCAACTTCAACAGCATACTCCATGTATTTCACAGAAGGAAAATGCGTGCGTGCAAACTTCTGTAGCAGCTCGACTCTCTTATCTTTGTTATCCCTATTCTTGATTCTAATTTACAGAACAAAACCAAGCTTCATACAGTTAGATTTTAAACGAAACAACAACAAAAACAAAATAGTTATAAATTAGTAAATGAACACACGGTATACACTACCTGTGCCCTATTCCTGGAACACGGATGCCCTTCTTCTTCATACTTTCAACAAATTCATAAGGTGTAAGACTCTGTAACAAGAAAAAGCATAGCACTACATGTTAAAACTCTAGTTGGATGGCCAGCTTCACAGGTAAAGGCTATATTAATCATACCCTGTCATAAGCATCCTTGAAATAGCGAGCAGCATCATCAATGGCACCCCCAAATCGAGGACCAATTGTAAGCAAACCTGTTTCATAAGCTCATTAATGATCATTTAATGGAAATAATAGTGTACAGACACGGGAACTTAGTCAGATACCAAGCATACTTCAGCAGTAGAAAGACTAGAAGCATGTATTTACCTGAAACAAGACAGGAGACAAGGTCCTTCCCAGCCCTTGCTGTTACTATAGAATTGTGAGCACCAGAGACACAAGGACCATGGTCAGCACATAGCATGATACATATCTGCACAATCACCAATGTATCAGAAAAATATAAGCAAGAAGATGATATCAATATTATACTCTGAAAACCAACACCTATATGAAAAGCTAACAACACACTGATGAATCTTAAAAAGCTTGAGCATACACAGGTTCACATGCTTAAGAGATAAACTTACATTGAAAGAAAGGGAAAAAAAAAAAGTTTAAGGAAAGCTCTGCAGACTAGAGTACGAATAGTCTACCTCAATAAATTGAGTACAGTAACGGGGAAGGCTGCGTTTGAACCACAAAAGAGAGATAACATCACCCACACCATAACCATTTTCAATAATGGTAGACATTGGTACACCAGCATAGCATGGCTCCTCACCTTTGGAAAAATAATGGAAAAGTTTAATTTAGCTATCAAATGTGTCTAGGACCTCAGTTCCATGTTACAACTTATAAATTCGAAGGATCCCAACATACCTCTGTCATCAGAGATGGTGGATATAATGTGAGTTGGAGCACGTACTTTTCCACTCCTAATTGCTGTGTTAAGGTCCTCAGGGATTGGTGGTGGAGTAAATTCTTTAAAAGGTGTGATGTTCCCTTCTTGAACCTAACAAAAGAAAAAACAACTATGCTATTCAAGCTAATCTAGGAAACTAAAGACACTTCTTTAAAACATTGCTCCCTTTTTGAGAGATGGGGAGTTGGGGACAAGGTAAAATTATCAGCTAGAGAGATGAAAAATTTCAAGATAAACTAACCAATTTGTCAAATGTTTCCTTTATTGCATCTTCAAAAGCTTCAAATGAAGTGGGAACAACAGCTCCAGCTTCTTTTAGTGCCTGATTCTTTGCTTGAGCAGACTCCATCTCACCACCACTTTTAGCTCCCTAAGTTATACAAGTGTCACTGAACATCAGGAATTTGGCTCCCTTATTATAAATTCTATAACTGAGAATTAGTAAAAAATATTGGGCCAGTGACATACAGCATGACCAAATTGTACTTCAGATTTGAAGAGTCGTGCACAGGTTCCGCTAACCCAGGCAACAACTGGTTTAGTCACTTTCCCTTGTTTTAGAGCTTCCACTAGAGAATACTCATCACGCCCACCAAGCTCCCCAAGTACTACCATCATTTTAACCTGAGGTTTAATGTAAATACAAACTGGTCATTCACAAGAAAATGACATACTCCAAATCGTTTGCAGTTCTTAATGAGTTGCAGACATTATATACAGTACCCAAGATAAAAGTGAAATTTTACCTGTGGTATGTTGTTAAACCGCAAAACATGGTCAGAAAGTGTGGAGCCTGGGAAAACATCTCCACCAATGGCAATGCCTGTAGCAAAACAGGACATTACAATATAATTCAAAACCATCATTAAGAAATACAGAAAAATAAACCTGGACAGTACCTTCATAAATTCCATCAGTTACACGGGCAATAGTGTTGTATAATTCATTGGACATCCCACCCTGCAGTTCAATTTTTTTTTCTTCTCTCAAAATAATGTGTATAATAAGACCATGCAAAAGAAATAAAGCTCAAATTCCATCTTCCTTGTGACTATAAACCACTGTTTGTTAATCCAACATTGGATAAAAGTTATTTCACTTGCAAAATGTAACCACACCATCTTAGCTGTAGTAGCTAGTGCCACTATTTATCAACAGAAAAAGGGGTGGGGTGGGGAAATGGTGGTGGCTACTAATTAGTAATGTTACAGAATCCTATCATGCAAGTTTACTGCCATTGTAAACTATTAAGCAGAACTGCACTTCTGTATTAAATTGATACATCACTCTAGAGCCATAATTTCCATTCTGAAATCAATGAGATTGAGTGCTCAGCAAAATATTAATAGCTAAGTATCTTTCATTCTTCCATAGTAGGACTGGATGAAAAGATCTATCCTTGATAAGGTCAGGTGAGAACGACAAATGACATAAACAGGAAAATGAATAATTACATACAGATTTAGAAACAAATCCAACAGATCCAGGCCTGTAGAGCTTGCAATGAATTATGTTGTCAATTGTCCCAGCTGTGTCACCTATCTTAAAAGCACCAGCTTGAATTCCTCCAACGGTGGCTGGGCCAATAACAACCTACCACATCATCACCACTAAAATTAGTATTTCCAGCCTATTCTCTTTAGCTATGAAGTTGATTTATTTAATTTGAATTTCCATTTCTCCTCTCACCTTACTGTTTGCTCGAGCATACGCTATAAGTTGCTTAGTGTCTGACTCCGGTACACCTTCAGCAATAATAGCAACAACTCTAATTGTTGGCTGCTTCAAAGCAGCCATTGATGATGCAGCCGCACTGCAAGTATATCAAACTATTCTCATGATACCATGCAATAAGAAACTCCTGGAGTCAAAAGGAATGACAATAATCATAGAAATACCAACCTTCTAAATGATGCAAAATTGATGAACACATCAGCAATGGGGTGTGCAGCACAAGCTGCTTCGATACTGAAAAAAGAATTCAACATACGGCTAAGAACACATTAAACTTGGACAAACAAAACATGAATTTCCTTTCATTACAAGTTACTTCATCTTCCAGAGCCAAACACACGTACTCAGCATGAACTGGAATGGCAATTTCCACCTGACCAAAAAAGAGCTTTTGAAATCCCTCAGAACCAGGATTAATTATTCCAGCAACTGACGGTGTTTCTCTACCTGCGAATAAAAAATAGGACCTTCCATTAATATTAAAAACACATTAATATAACACACAAATTTGCTACTGTCAATCTGGAAGAATAATAAGAATTTAATATGATAAAGTTGATGATACACACCACAAAGAAAGTCAAAGTCAAGCATCCGCTGGATAGGAAGTTGCTTGTAGTTGTAAAACAAAGCTTGTGTAGTACGGGAGAAGAGTTGTCCGGTGGCCATGACGAAGGAACAGATAGATCTGATGACATACTAGTGCATTACTTTCTATATTGCAGTAGAAACTAGATACAGTATAAATGAATTATTGACAACGTACCAAAAGTAACATTTGAAATGTAGTATAAATAACTAAATGAAATATTTTAAAAAAAAAATCTTTTAATCAGTCAAAAGCGCATATAGAAATCGAAATCTCTCTCCAGGGTTCAACATTAATAAACTATTTAAATTTATAAGCAGCAAAACGAAGATAAATTGTTTAAGATACATAAATTATAAAATAACCAGAACCCTCTTAAGGCTGATTGACTCATTAAAAACAAAAATTCCAGAATCAAAGGACTGATTAAGAAACAATCTCATAGAGACATACGAATTGGTGATGTAACAAAACAAAAGCAGATCAACCATTCATAAAGGGAGGAAAGGCAAAAATTCACGTGTCAGGTCATGAAGTTATAACACACACGCACACACGGAATAGGAAGAGAACAAACCAGAATGTGGAACCTCTGAAACTTGAAAAGCAAGAAATCAAAACATTCAGCAAAGGCATTTACGAAGAAATACGACACGCGTCCCTCACTCTTATAACCGCGGGAAAGGAAATGCCAAAGGAGTACATCATTAAATTCCGTCCTTAAAAAAAAAAAAAAGGAAACAAAAGGAAGAAGCAAATTTGTCAATGCGGTGAGTAAATGAGACCGAAGACCAAACAAAGTCTTAAACCACCACCAAACAGCTACCCTGACAAGACAGACGTGACATTAGGCATTAAGTTCAAATAACTAAAAGCTAATTAACACTCGTCGAACGTAATTAACGTAACTCGCCAGATCCGAAAATTCCCCGATTCCGCGTTAATTATTGTTTTAAAAAGAAACGGAATGATCGTGAATGTGCAGGTTCTCGGTTTTGAAATTGGGCACAAAAAAAAAGGAAGAGAGAGAAAACAGATTCAGGCACATTAGGGAGCATTGCATTGGATAAAAAGTTAACTCACAGAATGGGAGGGGATTGGAATCCGCGGCGGAGATCTGAGATTGAAAGAGATGGAATCAGAGTGGCCTTGTGTGGAATGGTTATGGAGTGAGTGAAGAGAAGGAAAAAATGCTTGAATTTCGGATGGGTGCTGGAGAGGAATTAAGTTACTATTATTTTTATATATTGAATGAAAGAGAAAGAAAATGAGAGGGGTCACGTGTTAGAAGGTAGTTAGCTATGAGTCACGTTTATTATTGGCTGGTTTTATTATTGGTTAACTCCCATCCACATTCTCATTGTGCAATGTCCCATTACTCTCTCTCTCTCTCTCGCTCTTCGCATTCAACTTACTTGTTTTGCGGTGCGGTGAGCAGTGAGCACTGCCACTCTGCCAGTGGGCTAATTGGTCTTGGAGAAGGAGGCAGTGGTTGGTCTTAAATGCGTGGTGGTGAATCAGACCCCAAATTAGTAACATACTTTTGTTGCCATTCATTTAACATGGAAATAAAATAAAACGCAAAATAGCGTGTGGCCCATTCTTTTTTAATAATAATGATGCACAATCATCATATTATTTTAAATATTTCTTATTTTTTTACTATTATAATATAAATCTTATTAAATTTATATTTTTCTCTTATTTTTTCTTTCTCTTTGCAGGCTTAGAATAGCATATTTGATGTCTGTGTAACATTTTTCTTTTTTTAATTAGAAAAACTCACACGGGTTTCGTCTTTTTTATTATTTTTTAGCCCATCAGGCATATGTCCAGCACGTCCGCGGTAAGTATTAGTGCACGTTACTTTGCAAGAAAAATGTTTTTCTTTTATACAACAAAAAAAGTACGGATAACAACAGCTATTGTTTTTTAATTAAAAATTAAAGAAATGTTTTTTTTTTTTAACTGGGACATCTTAGGGTAAAAGTAAAAAATTAATCATTTAAATTAGTTGGATTCATTTAAGAGTTTAATATCTTTAAACAGATATTTTTCATATATACTAATTAGGATTTGAATTCATGATCACATATTTAAAAAATAATATTATTTATTAATTACGTTACATTTTGTTAGTAGCTAAAAAAATGTTAAAGACATTTTCTCTAACATTTTTTATTATTTTTTGAAATTAATCAATATTACAAATTTTGGCAAGTCTCATATCTCAATTGATTAGGGATGATATTCGTTAAAATTTGTGATTTTTAATAAATTTTAGTA
>PYAF01001630.1:1067884-1079729 GCA_007407185.1 Glycine tomentella | reverse complement strand
TAATAAATTTTAGTAAAAAGTAAAAGTAGTGTTAAAAATAATGTCGTTAGTATTTCTTTAAAAATTACTATCATTATTATAAAAAAAATATATGGTTGTTATTTTGTCATGTTTGATTCATCTTAAATAATGTATAGAGTATGAAGTTTGTATATGACAAATATTTTATTTATGATTATAATAATAACAGAGTATTTGTTATTGTTATCATTTTAAAAAGGATTGCATAAATGAAGTTACAATCACTATAATGGAATAACAGTAGTGATTTATAATAATAATAATAATAATAACATTACATTATTTCATATTTATAAGAATATAATATGATACTATATCTATACGTAAAAATAATAAATTTTAATTATAAAGCCATGTATAAATAGTTGAGATTATTTTTATTCAGTTATAATTTAAATTTGAAGATGATGTGTACAAAATAATTTTATATTATTAATGCATAACTTTTGTTTATAATTTTAATCATATATTATGCACTAAAACATTTTTATTCTTATATACATTTGAATTCTATCACAATTTTTGAATGTGGAGAAATGTGTTATGAAGCATAAAATATTACTAATACATAAGTAAGTGGTCAGTAATGAGCTTATGATGCAAGTTTGCTTATTAATAATTCTGTGCACTAATATTTCCATTAAATGGTCGGTAATGAGCTTATGGAACAGGTTTGTTTGCTTACAAATTACAATTGGTCCTCGATTTGGAGGTGTCATTGATGATGTTGCTCGCTCTTTCAAGGATGCTTATGACAGGTTATGATTAATACTTTAATAGCCTTTTCCTGTGAAGCTGGCCATCCAACTACAGTTTTAACATGTGGTGCTAACTGCTATGCTCTTTCTTGTTACAGAGTCTTACACCTTATGAATTTTTTGATAGTATGAAGAAGAAGGGCATCCGTGTTCCAGGAATAGGGCACTGGTAGTGTATATTGTGTGGTGTGTTCATTGCCTAATTTATAACTGTTTTGTTTTTGTTGTTGTTTCTTTAAAAAATCTAATTGGACGAAGCTTGGTTTTGTTCTGTAAATTAGAATCAAGAATAGGGATAACACAGATAAGTCCAGCTGCTACAGAAGTTTGCACGCACGCATTTTCCTTCTGCAAAATACATGGAGTATGCTGTTGAAGTTGAAAACCACAACCACAGTTAAAAAAATTTTGCAGCAGAAATCAAATCCTCCTAATAATGCTTGACTGTTACATTGAGTTTAAGTGTAGCCCTGAGACTAGCAATATCCATAAACACCGTTTCCATAATCCCATACCCCTTCACAAACCTGAAATACCCCGTTCCAGACACAACCCCAAATTCCCGTTCCTTCATCGTGAAGATATCAGATCCTTGAATCTCCAAGCTGCTTCCTTGAATTTCCCATTGGTGAAGATCACGGAGAAAACCATGTACAAGCCTTTGCCATCAAGCTGCGAATTTACGTACATGCCCTGGGCCCTACCAATGAGCGTTGAGTCGTCGCTGGGACCCACTGTTACTGGGTCGTCTACGATTGCCACGGTGCCAAAGTGCAGGATGTTGGAGGCGGGTCCGCTCTTTCCGGCCACCGTGTCGGCGGCGGAGAGCTCGCCGGTGAAGTGGTCGTGGACGTAGAATACGAGGTTTGTTTGCTTTGGTTGGAGCCTGGGGAAGGTGTAGGCAACAAAGAGGATGGTCAAGGTGAAGATGAAGAAGATGTTGGATGTGAGGTTCAACGGAGTGCCCATGACCCTGCTCTGTTTCTTGTACCCTTTTTTTCCTACCTGGCGTTAATTTAATAATCAAGACTCCTACTGGTTATTAATTTAATCGTGGCTGGTCAAGATGCTTGTGTGTTGATTAACCAAGATTCCGAGTGGAAAGTGACAAACGAAGTTGATTAGTTGAGATTCCAACTGCATATAAGCATTTGACTTGCATTCATATTATGAGGTCCCACTTCGACAGATGATCTCTTGTTTCGATCGTTTATATGTTGATTTTGAAAACAAAATTTAACTAGGGTGTGGGATGAACATTGATGTCCTACATAAGTTAATATTTATTCATCTTATACTTCCTTTTGTTTTAAAAAGAAAATATATCAATTTCATTTCACTTTTGATAATGGTTTAAATATACATTTTATTGTATTTACTAATTGAAAATATTAGCCAGAGGAATAACGTATTAGAGGAACATTTATCACTTTGTATTGTACATTGTCAAGTTAGATAGGGTTTAAATTTTGAAGCTCTATCAAACATCACTATCTTTATAAAAAATAATCAATGTTTTTTTTTTTCTTTTAATTTTTCAAAATTAACCAAAGTGATAATAATAGGTGTAAATATGAACATTTAAGTATCCAACAAGAAAAAACATAAGTATCAAAAGTACTATCATGCATTCAAATTTGAGTTCGAATATAACAATTATTTAAAAGTGTAAATATATGAATGAATATTATAATATTCTATCATGTTCTCACACAACAACAAAGATATATCTTGTGTAGAATGATTTGGTGTAGTTAGTGTCATTACCAGAATTATATTTATGTGCATGTTTCTCCTTTTCACAACATTTTTGCATTATTATGCAAATATGTAGTGTGTGTGTATTTTTTATATTAATTAGTACAACTTTACTACAAGCTTTTTTGTAACTTCTTCTTATTATTATTATTTGGTTTGATTTTAGTATGATAGGAGTTACATAGAATAACATGGTAGAAAATGATTGTACGATAAGATATTTTAAGAATTTTTCTTTTCTTCTGTTTAGAAAAAAAACTAGAGAAAAATCAATGAATTTAGACGAAAATATAAAATACTTATATTTATGACTTTTTATTTAGATTTTATTTTGGCTCCCCTGGTATAAAATAGTTAATATTTTATGAATAATTTAGACGATTTTATGTTATGATTACGGATACCTCATTGAGACACTTCTTTTTGTCTCTTGATTGTTGGCAGCAAAGGAAAAAAAATGAGTAAAATGGTTTCCTAAAATTGAATATGACTCTTTTAAAGTGAAAAATGCATTTTAGAAGATGTATTTAATTTTATCACAATTTTCAATAATTAAATTTCTAACCAATGATCTTAAAAAAAAAAAAATCTAACCAATGATTGTAAATACACTTTATTCTCTAAAGTGTGTCCCCTCATTTTAGAGGAGCTAAATCCCCTAAACAAGCTCTCAATGTGAATAAGTTGAATGTGGGGATTAAATTAGAAGGATATTTATAAAAAGTATTGAAAAAGGAAAGATATTTATTAATCAGGGAAAATGTAATTATCGTTTGTCCAAATGTTTTGAGATGAGATAGCCCATCATGTGATTTGGGATAATTCGAAACAATAATAACAAATTTTTGAAAAATTCTAATACTAAATCTTGAATATATATTTTTTGACAGGACTAAATCTTAAAATTTTTAAGATCAAAATAAACATTTATTCTACACATCATTTATGTCTACTGTTTAGACAAGCAATATTCGTAATTATTATTAAAAGGTTAAAGTTATTTTCGTTCGAGATTTTCTGACATTATTACAAACGTAGAATTTTATTTTATCTTCTTCTTATTTCCCAAGCATATTACCATCAAATGCGTGCCCGTGAATCAATTCGAATGTAATTATTTTAGCTTAATTCAAATTGAGAAAAATTACATTCCATAAAAAAATACCTGTAACTCCCTCAAAAAAAAATTCTGTAACTTCTACAAACAATAATAATTCTATTTAAATTACCTTGAAGATTAAAGTTACAATTTTATTTTGACTATGTGTTGTTTTTTCCCATTTATTAATCGTTTCTCATATTATGTTCGTAAAATCACGAACATGACCACAGTTGCCAATCACGAACCCACACGTATGACTAAAATCTGCTTCATGGATGAAGGCCTCAGCCACATAAGCCATGTGGTTACGTGGATAATTTCAGTCCACTGACACTTAACATGTACAATTCCTGAACTGCCCTTCCAGCTGAATCATATACACTGAACAAAGCAAAATGTTTTACGAGTCCAACAGAGGGTCATAGAAGTAATTCTACATGCTTTCTTCTTCTTCAACGTTCAAATATTGGTTGGCACGTAAAGAACAGGAAACAGTTTAGTCCGGTAACCAAAAATGAACGCCCTCCCTTCATCTTCCTCTTCCACCTTCACTTTCTTAACTCAGTCCAAGAAACCCAACTATCTCTTCAAGTTCACACACAAAGTACCCATTTTACCACTACACTCACCTTCTCCATGCTGCTCCCTCAGTGACTCGTCCTCCTCGTCGACCACGTTGCTGGACAAAAATGCCCTTTCACCCGAACAGAATTCCCGCATTGCAGTTTCGCCAGATGACTCGAGCTCCGAGGAAGACCTCGTGATTCGCCGGCCGGTGACGGATTTTTCCGGCAAAGACTCCGGCGAGGAGGAGGAAGAAGAGAAGGAGACAGAGGAGAAAGAAGAAGAAGATGACCCGAAGGCTTCGGCGATCGACGAGGGGCTCGCGAGATTCGCTAAGAAGATGCCGATGTTTGAGCCAGAGAGGGTGGAATCCAAAGAGAGGCCACTCGCAATTAATTTGGACTTGGCGTTATACAGGGCGAAGCTTTTGGCTCGAAGAACCTTTCAGTATGAAAAGGCAGAGTCATTACTTCGTAAGGTGTGGTGTCCTTTTTTTTTTATCCATAGGAATGGAAGATAGTGTCAGAGACTTTACAATAATTCATACTCCCTGCTCAACCAACTTAGCTAGACCCCTTGACTATGTTCTGTTTGTTTTTAGTTCTTAATTTGTTTTGTTTTCTGGAAATATTGCCAAGTTTTGCTGGGTTAATTTCTGATGACGGGTTTTCTTGTCTTGTTTTGATTGGGAATGAAAGTGTATAAGCCTTTGGCCTGAAGATGGTCGACCTTACGTGGTACTTGGAAAGATATTGAGCAAGCAATCAAAAACAAGTGAAGCCCGAGAGATATACGAGAAGGGTTGCCAGGCTACGCAGGGTGAAAATGCCTACATTTGGCAGGTTATTGTTCATATGTGTTAATTTTTGCATGTCATGATCACGCTTCGCACTCTCAAGCTGATTTAGGCTATGCTTGCTTTACTGTTTGACCTCCTTATTCAACGTATGTTTGTCCAATAAACTCGTTCTGGTATGTGTATTTTGGCCTCCTTCAATTCTTACATTTGGCTTGAAACCAAAATTCAATTGAAAGGAATATCGAGGTTGCTTTCACAATTTTTGAAAGAAAAAAAAAAGTTGATTTTGCAAACTTAACTTTAATCTAAATATGCACTTTTTAGTTTTTAGGTTGGAACTCGTTCATGTATTACTAGAAAAACAATACATACATGCAGTTTCTTAGGTGTTTTTGGTGTAGTTCTAATTTTGATTGGAGAACAGTACCAAAAAAATATAAAGAACTCCACCTAAATTTAGTCCTTGCTAGAATACTTGAATTGTAACATCCTTCTCTATGCACAAGTTCTAGTGTTCTACCTTGTAGAGACTACTAGAGATTGTGTTAAAGGTTTAGAATTCCGGACATAGTTTTATAGTGCTTGCAATTCTACTTAGGTAATTCATGGTATCTAAATGGAACTGGATATGGATCAAGGTAATTTTCTTGTTTAGTAATAGAACTTATTTCTCTACTCCATCATTATGAACACGAAGCTGTGATGATAAGCCATGAGGATGATCTGATCATTTCCCCCTATTTAGGGATGTGGTTTAGTGAGAGTGTCCACTACAATTGCAGGAGAGCAGCGGCATATCTGTACACTCTCATCAACATACACTTTAGAGTTTAGACAATGAGTCAATTGTTAAAGATAAGAGTGATGCATGTTGCCTCTGACCTTATCTATATTTAGTAGCCGTGTACTTGTGTTAGGTTTTTTACTTAGTTGATAATAAACTTCCGGCATCAAATTCCTTCATGTATTAAAAGTGCCCCTAAATCTTATTTATAATCGCAGTTAAGCTTAGACATGACTATAATTTACTGACTGGAATGCATATGGCCTTTGAGGCATGTACTGGACCCGACATAGCTAACTTTCAGCTGCTAAAATAACATTAGGAATGAGAGTGATTGTTTCTAATACCCTGATATGTTGAATTTTAACCTATATTCTACTGAAGTTAACAAGTGCAAGTTCTCTTTGAACAGTGCTGGGCTGTTCTAGAAATGCAAATGGGAAATATCAGGAGAGCAAGAGAGTTGTTTGATGCTGCCACGGTTGCTGATAAGAGGCATGTTGCTGCTTGGCATGGATGGGCAAATCTAGAATTAAAGCAGGGAAATCTAAAGAAGGCAAGGATTCTACTTGGTAAAGGTCTTCAATATTGTGGACAGAATGAGTACATATACCAAACACTTGCACGGCTTGAAGCTAGAGCAAATAGATATCAGCAGGCTCGATATTTATTCAATCAGGCCACTAAGTGTAATCCTAATAGTTGTGCTAGTTGGCTTGTAAGTCATGATTATCTGAGGGGTATCGTTTCTGAATTAAAACTTTATATAATGCTTGTTATCTTATCAAATCATATTCATTCTTTCTAAAATAGAGTTGGGCACAAATGGAGGTGGAGCAGGAAAACTACCGTGCTGCTAGGAAATTGTTTGAGGTTGTATTTAACATTTCTAGTTCCATCCTTCTTTTTTTTTTTCCCTTCTGTTTCCTCTTCTTTTGTGAAACTTGGCAGACTATATACTTATTAGGAGTTAGGACATTTTTCTTTGCCATTTGCTTTTATTAATTTTTTTCAATGCACGACTTATGTGTGTTTTACTCTTTGTAATTTACAGAAAGCAGTACAGGCTAGTCCTAAAAATAGGTATGCTTGGCATGTATGGGGCGTTTTTGAAGCTAACATGGGCAACATTGATCTGGGAAGAAAACTTTTAAAGATAGGTCATAATCTAAACCCGAGGGACGCTGTTCTACTTCAATCTCTTGCTTTATTAGAATACCAATACTCAACTGCAAACGTTGCCCGGGTTTTGTTCAGGAGAGCATCTGAATTGAATCCAAGGCACCAGCCTGTTTGGTTTGTAAGAAGTTTCTTCTCTCGGATCTAATCTATCTTAAATATCTTTATCCTAGTTTTTATTCCTTTTTGTATGATCTGCTGTGTAGTAACTAGTAAGCTTGATATGATGAGGAATTTGTGTCTCTCCGCATCTACCTTACACTATTCATGATGTAGTGCTGACTTGCAGGAAATAAGATATTTTAGAAAGACAACAAAGGAACAGAATAGCCACTTCTATTTGATTGTTATTCATGTCATATATTTATAATGGCATTCTTCTCACTGTCCTTGTCTGGTTCTGAATCCTAATTAATGTTTCAAAGAATATACTAATTGAACATACAAGTTATTTATCTTTTGTATTTAAAACACCATGTTGCATGGATCATGATTTTTATTTTATTGCATAGTTTTGATTCCCATATATACATTTTTTTTGGTATATTAACAATGTGAATAAGAGAATGACTGACCAGACAATTTTGGGGACATGTAGGCTTGGGGTTGGATGGAATGGAAGGAACGGAACTTGAATAAAGCCAGACAATTATACCAAAAAACTTTATCAATTGATCAAAACAGTGAAACTGCTGCCAGATGTCTCCAGGTGACATGCATGCATATGATAAATGTCGTGACAACTTGATCCCTTACATAGCTTACTATTCATATATTATAAAAACTTTCTCCTAATGCAGGCTTGGGGTGTTCTGGAGCATAGGGTTGGCAATCTTTCAGCTGCTCGTAGATTATTTAAGTCATCGTTGAATATAAATTCTCAGAGTTACGTGACATGGATGACTTGGGCATCAGTGGAGGAAGATCAAGGAAATTCTGTGCGTGCTGAAGAGATTCGTAATCTCTATTTCCAACAGGTAACTGTCATAAATTGGAGAGATTATTACATGATCTGGTTGCTTCCAATTTCCACATGACATATAATTGAGTTTTATTAATTCCTTAAATTGAAAAAATGACTACATATCACATAGATAATAGTTAAGACCATGGGCACGCAGCGGTCCCGACTATAACAATTTCTCCATAATTTGTGCATTTATCAATTTGTTTATAATGATTAATGAGTTGAAATTTGAGAAAAATATCCTTATGTGCTGCTAATATATGATAT
The DNA here is from genome assembly GCA_007407185.1 of Glycine tomentella. Lineage (NCBI taxonomy): Eukaryota > Viridiplantae > Streptophyta > Magnoliopsida > Fabales > Fabaceae > Glycine > Glycine tomentella. The sequence continues at coordinate 1,071,530 of PYAF01001630.1, read as the reverse complement.
TTTATTTGTTGCATGCTACAGCGCACAGAAGTTGTAGATGATGCTTCATGGGTTATGGGATTCCTAGGTATTTTAGACCCGGCTATTGACAGTTTAAAGAGAATCCTCAAGCTGAACCCAAATTCGTACAACATGCCACTGGATTCTTTGAGGAACATTGCAGGAACAAATAAAAACAGAGTTGATTCTTCTAGTGACGATGAGGATGATGATGATGCAAATGGAAAAAGTGACTTTGATTTGGATGCTTTCATTAAGCAAAAGCTAACATTAGATTTGTCCAATCTAGAAATTCAGTTGGAAGAAACAAAATTTTATTCTGTGAAGAGAAGTGCGTCTCCTAGAAGGATATGGCGACGATCAATTAATGGAATTGCTGAAGTGCAATTCACACAGTAATGTAGTTTAGGGTGTGGGGTCTTGAGCTACATATATACATATTGGTGTCTTGTAAAAATTGTTTTGAATAGTATGACCGTGGCGTGAGAGGTGTAATTGCCTTGAGTTGAACACGGCATTATAAGAAATATTTTTTTAATGAAAAGAAAATATACGAAACTAAATGACTGACAACATTGCTTTCGAGTCAGAGGTAAAAGGTTTCTCTTCCGAAGTTTGCAAGGAATGGTGTATTTCACTTTTGGATTTATAGGTTACGATTTATGATGCATATTAAATTAAATCAATAGTGGATATTCCTTTTACTAACAGACTTTAATTAGAGACAATGTCACTTTAGAATAGTCTTATCCTTTCTTCAAGTTCCATCTGGTTCGAATGTGCATCCAAGAATGTAATGAGAGCTAAGCAGTTCACTGGCACAAAGAAAAGAAAAAAGGAGCAAGGCAGTTCCAGTGTTACTGATTAGCATTAGGTTCCTATTCTGATGAGAAGGCACCTAAGACGTACAAGATTCATCAAGAAAAGAGAAAAAAAAAATATCAATGATGTTGATCCGTGAAGTTCAAACCTGCCAAAAGTAATAAAATCTCGAATTTTGACTGAGATTGATGCCTCGATTAAAATTTGCAGGTTAGTTAGATAGTGTTATGGTGGGATAAACATTGATCGGAGAATAAGATAAGAGACTCGTATTGAAGAAAAATCAGTTTCATTTTATGCAAAATAGGTTAATTATGAAAGCAAATGCTACAGAGATTGACGGAGAAATACATTGGTTAGAATAGAAAGACATATAAACGGTTTTCATCAATTAGGAAGTCACGCGATAAGGTGCTAAAAAAGTATTGTAAAAGAGAAAATATGGACAATTGGTCCCACATCGAATGCACGTTGTTTATAAATAATATAGTCCTAATTCAAAAAGTCGAAGAAGAAAAAATTGGGAAGTTACGTACAGATGTGGAGACAATATTCCGAAACACGTGACTTTTGTTTACAAAGGTGAAATTTGAAGATCCTGTTCTAATTTTTTTTTTAGAGAAAGATCCTGTACTATTGAAGTTACATAATTGAAGTATTTTGGTTTTATCATGCAAAGTGATAGGAAAATAATGGATGTAAATCATAGAATTCAATATAGATAAAATGAATGAGTGTTTCATAGAAGAAGTACCAAATTTACTGCACAGCTAATCATGCAAAGTAAAAGGAAAATAAAGGATGTAAATCATATAATTCAAGGAAAGATAAAATGAATGAGTGTTTCATAGAAAAAGTACCAAATTTACTGTCACTGCTATATGGCAGCAAATTTACTGCACAGACAAGGCTTGCAGTGTTGTATAAGATTGAATGGTAGGCGGTAATGAAACATCTAGAAAATTAGATAAATGTGAACCGCGGAGGACGCCAGACGACAGTAGAGTCAATAAACACCTGCATAATTTAATTTCAGAAGTTAGAAAATGTAGGAGAAGTGTAAAAGTTGGATTGAGCAGCTGCACTCTACAATGTAAAGTATGTACATCCTAACCATCTAGATTGTTACAGCTAATCTAAAATTTGCCATATCAAATTTGTCTTTTTAAAAAATTTAAAATATAATACCTATCACTACCAATGTTGCCGTTTCCACTGTTATAATTGATATTTTTATCATTGTCGTTGATACTATCATTAATGTCTCATCAGAATCATCATCATTGCTGTTATGCGACATTAGTGGTAAAAACTACATCAATAGTGACAAAAGCAGCGATAGTATGACAATATATAATTATTTTATCTTTTTAAAGTAGATTAGATGTGACAAATTTAAACTAACAGTAATAATATGAATTATTTATTGTTATAAATGGATAGGATGTACACAGTTTATCCTTTAAAGTTCTGATTGTACTTTAAAAGAAACAAATCTATAAAAAAATTAGGTCTAAAATGTACTTGAAGATATGTGATGTCTTATACGGTGTAAAGAAAGTAATAATGGATCTAACTCGGTTGATTTAACTGTGCGAGTGTTGTAAGTTTTTTCATATTGTGTTTGATTCTTAAAGATAAAAAAATATAATGCAGAGAATAATAACAGAAAAAGCGGTGGAGTGGTTAGTACGGGCCACGAGACATGTGATCAAGCTCAAAATGCCTTCAAAATAATAAATGTTGCAAATGAGAATGTTGATTATAATGAGTGAATGGATATATGAGATGAGATGACAAAATAAGGATTAGTGTATTAGAAAATAAATTAAAATTTGTATTTATTATAAAAAAGATCATAGATTTATATGCTAAAAGATCAAATACTGATTTTGTACTTGTTACCATAGTCACAAAGTTACACGTCTTTTAGGAGTCGAGACAAAAGTCATTCTATCAAACACCTACGTGATCAATACTTCATATAAAAATATCTCAGTTAGACGATAATGAAATATCTAATTTTGTCGAAGACTTGCGATGTTGTATAAGATTGATTTTGTACAGCATGAAGTGAACTCTAAATTCTAAAGCTTGAGTCTTAATTATTGATGCATTTTTGTTAATTTTGTATAACTAATTTTATTAATTTACATTATATCATGTTATTAAGTTGTTTAACCTCTACATATTTTATTTATTGTGTTGTTCAATTAACCTTCCAGCCACGATGTAAACTCCTTCAAATTGTTCACGTATATGAGAAGAATTTCTGCATATAGTTGCTAATTAAGACCGCCATAATTAACCCTTCCATCCACGACGTCCTTTTCTCCTTCGAGGCAAGCAAAATAGGAACAAAAGAGACATATGTATCAATCCCTTCTGCATGACGAGCCACTTGAATCAATTCCTTTCTATTGTTTTTGATGTGGCTACTTTACAAACTCCCATATTACGAGAGCCAACCCAAGATGAAGCAAGATAATATTAGTGCCCCACCGCTGCATGTAAAATTAATTGTAAAATTGAAGCAAGAGAAGATAATAACATCCACAACATAGGCCAGTATTGCATCTGACGTCAAATTTATGCAATTATTAAAAGTATATGATAATTAACTACATTAACTTTTGAAATAATATATGATAAAATTTGTTAATTTTTATAATAATTATGTTAAAAATTATGATAAAAATGGTTACTTATTGATTAATAGTATAAAAACTTGTACTTGCAATTTATATATGTTAAACTCTAAAAGTAGTATATATTAGGAAATGTATTCAAAGAATTAGCTATATGTAAACAAGATATATATATA
>PYAF01001630.1:992632-1057471 GCA_007407185.1 Glycine tomentella | reverse complement strand
CAGACATGATGACCAAGATAGTTCCTACTTGGAAGTTCGAAGATTGTTGCAAAGGTGCTGGTTTGATAACCCCATCTAATTAAGTCGGAAAGGGGGAGATTTGTTGGCGCCGATTCCTCCTTAATTGGAGGAGTAAATTTTCAACGCGGGCCACGAAAAAGAAAAAGAAACGCGGTTTGAAGAAAAAGAAGAAGAAGAGAAGCGGCGCGAGCATGAAACGCGGAAGGAACGCGGAAGAATTTTCCTATAAATAGAGGATTAATTCTTCAGTTCATGGCAGATCAGAAATCAGAGAAAAACCTGAGAGAAAAAGTTCCTCAGAGAAAAAAGAGTGATCCACTAATTTTAGTGAGAGTAGAAATCCTCCTAGTGAGAGATAAAAATAGTGTGAGTCATCCTTAGTGGGTGAAGAAATTTGTGAGTAAGTCTCTAGTCTGATACTAGAGAAATCATTCTTTTGTAATCCTCCTACTTTTATAGTGGAAGTTTTTCTGGGCCAGTGCTCCGTGGTTTTTACTTCTCACATTGAGGGGGTTTTCCACGTTAAAATTATTGTGTGTTCTCTGGGTGATATTTTTCTGCTTCTTTATTTTTCACCTCCTCAAAGGTTCATTCCGCTTCCGCTAACAAGAGGTTGCTACCATCCCAACATAACATCACCTTCGCTCCTTCATTTTTCCAATTTCCTCTTCGAACGGACTATTAAATGCATTAATTAGGGATTTCTAGTCGGTTATGTTCATCTCTTTTGGAATCAGATAGGTTATGTAGTAACTGCTGTTACTTTTGCGTGGTGTTGAGTTTATTTAGGTTTCAGCTGTATTTGGCTGCTTTTCTTATCGTTGATTTTGTTTTGAAGGCATGGAGTGAGCAACGCAGGGTTGGGGCTCCGAAGAAGCGGCTCGAATTAATCAATCACCTCAAGAATAATCATCGGAGGACAAAGCTTCCAAACACTGTTACCATTGATTCCATATACGAGAAGAATTTCCTGTCCTTGAACAGTGTTCTAGAAGCTGTTATTATTGATGCATTTGTGCTCCCAGGTAATTTGGAATTAAAGCATTTTTTTTCTTCTTCCTGAATACGATTAAGTACGGGGAATGAATGTGAAATTTAACATGCGCTTGATTTGGGCCTTGTTTGAATAAACTCATCCATAAACAATTGTAGGAGAAGAAAATATTTAAAATGCATTTGGTTTCTTCATAAGCTAAAATCAACTTATGCATTCTTCTGCATTCTTGATTCTCTATTTAGCTACACTTTTATTTGGTTGGTTATAATTATAAAATGCTTGGGCAAGATGAGAGGTGGAGATCAAGACATTATTTACAAATAGGCATCAGTTTTGATGTTTTACCCCATATTAAGTGCCGTAGAAAGTAATTTGAGTTAGGTCTTTAGGAGAAATCTGAAAAAAGACTTGCTCCTAGATCCGTTGATTCATGTAACTAATCCTACTTAGTTGGATAAGGCTGTTTTTATTTTGGCTTTGTAATGATTGACGCTTATCATCTGCAGGCACAAACATCCACATGCTTACATTAGGGGATTATTGGAGTTCCAATATCATAGATGTCTATCTTCACCGCAGGTAATTGTATTAAATCAATCAAGGTCAAACTCAATTTTGTAATTTGATGCATAGTAAATAAAAGGTTTTGCTCTAAGCCTGCACTGTCAACTGATTTTTGTTTTTTGCTCACTGCACGTAGCTTGATTATCTTGCTGTTGAAAATATGGAAACCTAGAAATTCTTAAAACTTAGGTACTTTTATTTAATATTAAACGTATCATATTTTGTCCAGCAGATTCTATGACTTGGCAGGACTGCAGAATGGAATTCTGAAGCGAGGGAGAGAGATTTTCCTCACTGGTTGCTACCTCCGAATTGCCACTGGAGGTTCTGGACATCCACGTCTTTTGCCAACAGAGTATCTTGTGATTCTCTTGGATGAGGTAACGATCAAAGATTTTTTAAATATAACTTTGTGGTAGTTTCATATGCAAGTAGTTCAAGTTCGGAACAAATTCTGTGCTTCTGTAGACTAGTTCTTTATTTTGGTCTTTGCTACACCTAAAAGATGAGATTCAGATAAAGTTTTCACGGTGATAATCCTTTAATTTTCTTCAAAACCGTAGAATCAGGATGATGATGCAATGCTACTAGGAGCTCAGTTTTGTTCAGACTCTTTCTCTTCAATTTCTCTTGATGCGGTGAATGGAGGGGATTCGTATTCACTTTATGCCCGGTAAACTACTTGCAATTGGTGTTATATTTATATTTGCTTAGCCAAAAAAACTGGTCTTATATTTTTTCACTTGACTTTGTTGTGAGCATGTTGTGAATTTGCAGAGCATTGTGTCATTTATGAGATAATATAATTCCATGGTTGATCTTACTAGTTCATTAATATTTTGTCCATAGCCTTAACTAGTCATTTTTTCCCCTCTTGCACCTGACCCTTCTATTATCTTATTTTGATTATAGGATTGAAAATATGTGATCTTTCTATTTTTTATTTTGATTATAGGATTGAAAAGATTGAATCTTCGGAAATTCACAGGAAGTTTGAAACCCTACAAAGAAAACAGATTACCCTTGTTGATGGTGATGGAGTCAAATTAAAGTTTTTCTTGTGGGGTGAGCAGATTCTCCTCGCCAATCTTTTCAGGTGAATTCTTGCAGTGTTCAGACTTCTGAAACAGCATAAGTCTTTTCATATTCTTATATCATTCATTTTTGGGGGGATATACAGAGTGGAAAGCATGCTTGCACTGGACAAACCATACGTTAATATTTCAGTGGACTGTGATACTGAGACAAGTGAAGACTTATGTCTTGAATACGGAAGTGAAACACAGCTATATTTGGTGCCTTATATTCAACATGAAGAACAGGTGATTTATGGATTTCTGTATTGAAATAAACTATTGTAAATTGTAATTGTCATATGGAGAAAATATTAAACAGCTCTGCCGATTAGGTGTGCGTAACATTGACTCCAAATCGCCGTCATGGTTCACGGCCCTTGGGTTCGTTTAATTCCAGTCAGGATCTCAAGTTTTCTCAAGTGAGCTTGCCCCATGATTCTCAGGGGACCATTGATTTCAGTAATTATCCTTTCCGGGTGAGTTTGCCCTCTACCTCCTTTCCTAAGAAAATTAAACGATAGCTTTTCCTTAATTTCTATTTGTTCTTGATCTCAATAGCTATCTCGCATGTTATTTTACTTTATATATGTTAGAAAGATATTTATATTGGAAGCCTGCCAATAACCGATGGTTTGATTGTGTTATTGGCTTTAGCTTAGCCACACGCTTGTGATACTTTTTATTGCGTGAAATTTCTATGCCCGATAAATTATGTAGGCCTCACCATTGATTCAGTGGAACCTACATTAAATTTTCCCAGTAATAAAGGATGTATTGGACAAAAAAATGTGTTAGCTTTTCTTTTTTATTACTAATATTTTTCACACTATCTTATGTGCACTTCTAAAAGTTTGTCTTGTGCATCTTATGGTTGGTTACTTAACTTTATTACTTGTGTGAAGTTTTGCAGTCATTTGTGGTCGACCTTCGTAACAAGATGACTGGCATCAGTCTCTATGGTGTTGTTACAGATATTATCAAAGAAGAAAATAACCAACAAACTGTTTTCTCTTTAAGAATCGCAGATACTAGCGGAGAAATTTGGACAAAGCTTCATTTTGCGAGATTTTGGTAATGAACAGTATAACGGAACCATTTAACATGTTTCTTTGCACTTCCAAATATTCTTTTCTTATGTACTCTTCTTTCTTATAGTCTTATAATATACCTCAGGTCATTGGGAAGAGTTAGTCTCGGTCACACTGTATACATATCTGGCTTGACATGTACGATGTCAAAACAAAAGTGGTGAGCACATCCAACTTCAATGTTAAAATTGAAAACTGATGCACATCACCAGTCACCAGACTCACATAAGGAGAAAGATAATTGTGAAAATTGACGATGAAAAAATGTTGCCTAGTTCCCCTTTCCATCGTTTGTCTGCTCTAACTGTATTATCTGCCTGTATAGTTTAATGCGTTTTTGTACTCTGGTTAAAGTATCCACATAATCATACAACGCAGTTGAATGTTTTTGGATTGACAGTCTGGAAGTATTATGGTTTAAGAATGATATTGGGGCTTCTTTCATCAATCTCAGTTGTTTACCAGCATTGATCAACTCATCTTGCCTTCATAAGCTATCGCGACTCTCTGATATTTTTGACCAACCTAGCTATGCGCAAGTAAGAGTTATGCGTTAGTATTATTTGAATGTTTATTTGAATTTTTCTCTCCTTTTGTTTCAATTATTTCTATGTCGTATTGATGTCACTAGTGTCTTCTCTGTTATTAACATTTTTAAAACAAATCAGTAATTATAGCCGTTGCAACCTGATATCATGTACCGCGAGCATCTTATATTTTGTTTTTGTACTTGAAATAAGACATCTTGCAATAACCTTAGCTACTTTTTCTAATTTTCTTTATTGTTCGAGCTCTATGTTCCTTGTTTTGTTGCTCTATGCACATGCTCAACCATAATGAATGAAGCACTAGTTGGAATAACAGATGATCTGAGTCTGATTTATGGCTGGGCTTGTAGTTTTACCGGTCACAACTAGTTCACCGACCTTTGGTCGTTTGTACTTAACCAGCCCAAATAGAGAAAAAGCAAAGTAGAAGCCAGAAAGGCTACCTACAAGAAGTTAAGGTTTTACTGTTGTTTCACACCAAGCCTCATCTATAAAAACGCTTTTCACATGCAAGAAATGCAACAGAGAGAGCGTAATATTGTTCAATAAAAGAAAAGTATGGTGTAATAAAAAAATAGAGAGCAAGATAACAATATTATTAAAAAATGGCATAAATAATATATTATATTATATTATTACGTCAGATATAACATGACCGTACCTGATGGCGGTTCTGAATCTCTTTCCCTGGCTTCCTCACCGTTGCCAGTATGCCTATCCTTTTTAGTTTTTACAGCATCTCCGTTAATTATTGTTTATCTACAAATTCTGATATTTTTCTTTAATATTTGTTGTAGGTATGTCGAGTCTGGCTCGATCCATCTGAGTATTTTTACGTTAATACAATATTTTCACATTCTCTCTGTGGTCATTTTGTCAACAAGATTTCTGATAGATGTGTGGAATGCAGCTTTTGTCGTACAATTTCTGATGCTACGGTAGTACGCACGTTCCATCTGAAAATTACTCTTGCGGATAAGGATACGGGTACGAAAGTTTTAGCATGGTGCACAGGTCAAACTGCTATGGATTTGTTGCAAATATCTCCCGAGGAGTTTTATGAACTTCCCGAGGTAATTTTCTAAACTCGATATCACTTGTCTATTGCAAGCAAAATTGTGTTCATATGCTAGGTGGGGATGGTATTTAAGAGAGGGGAGGGGGGCAGAGCTTCATAAGGCATATTACTATCCGGAAATTGGGGCCCAAGTGTCCAACATATGAATCCACTAAACAGGGTACCACTGGCCGGTAGTTGAATATCTATCCGCAATTACACTTCCTAAAAAAAAATGGATAACAATTTTTTTGTTTTAATAATAATAATTTATCGGGGAACACAAATTTCACGCAATAAAAGTATATTCTGCTTTGCTCGTTGGTTTGGATAATGCTGCACCAAAAAATACTCAGCTCACAAATATAGCATAATTGCATGAGTGGCTATGCATTGAATTCAGATAAAATATAACATGACTTTCAAAAATACTTGTTTGTTTTGCAAGTAACACATTATTTATGTTTCAGGATGAACAAGTAATGTATCCTTCGTCATTAGAAAATGAACGGTTTATGGTTGCATTGGTACACTGTAAGCGAGATGGTTGTGTGATAGATGGCCTCTCGCCAGACGATTCAATTTCGTGGGAAATCACACGTGCATACAAGTGTGAATAATTGTTGAATGCACTACGATGGGGGGCACTGGGATTGTAATGAGACTTTGAACGCACCATTCCTTCCACTATCGTATATGTTTTCGTATATGTTTTGAAGCCTGGAATGGAATGTATTTTTATTCTTCAGTATATTCGCTAGCACTGACTGCAGTGCACATGGTTATTCGTAAAGAGCGCTACCTCATGCGACGTGTCCAAAGGAAAGTGTAAGTATCCATATTTCATCCATTGAGTATTGCTGTATATTTTGACTGAATATTTTATTTAATTAATTTATAAAATGAATTTAGTCTCATTATTTTTTATTAACTTAAGAAGACTTTTAGATAGTTATCTCACCCCATCATTCTCATTGTCTTTTGTCTTTTTCCTTTTTACTTATCAATCTTGTCAGTGCTCTAACCTTTGTTGGGAGGAGTTTTTTATATTGAGAGACTTGCATATATATGGATAGATTCAAAATAAAAGAGGTCATGGGTTATAAAAAATAGTTCACAAGTTTGCAATTGATTGTGGTTCGTGGTTATAGACAACACCAACAAAGACAATTTTATTTATAGACGCTTCATACACAATGCTATAAAAGTTATGTTCAGATAAAATATGGCACTACTTTATTTGAAATGATCACCCACTTATAATTCTAAATGGTAGAAAAAATTGAATAAGGGTGTGTTTGCATCACAGTAGGCTCACCCTTTCAAAACATCGTCTTACAATAATTTGTTTATTTTATTTAGCCTTAAACTGAAAAATAATCATTATGAACATGTTTATTAAAATTTTTAAAAAATATTAAACTTTTTTTTAATGAAGAAACTCTCAAAAATTCTTTTATCCTTAATTTTCAAACAAACTTTATAAAACATGCTACTCCATTGGAGTGACACGCATTCTCCCACTTAAAATTTAGTAACTAACCCAAATATGTAATTATTTACTTTGACACGATTAAAAATTTTACCCTTAAATTATAAGAGCTATTTTTACTCATGGCATTAAGCAATGTTAGACTCTTTAGCTCATTTATGTTTCACAAAATTAATCGAAAAATTATTTGAAAGTTAAAAAGTTAATTGATAACTAAAAATTTATAACTGGTAGTCAAAAACTATTAAACTAATTTTATTGAATAAAAAATATATGTGGAAATATAAGCTAGAATAATAAATATTGTAAATAAAAGTGGTTAAAATAAATAGTATAATATGAAAATATTAAAAATAAATAAACTTACTATCTATCATTATCAATATCTTATATAATATAAAAGGTAAATTTGAGAAAATAATATCTTATGTATAGAAGGTAAAAATAATAAAAATTACCTTATGAATGAAACAACATCAACAACATATTTAATCCAAGTTAATTGGAGTCGATGGTAGATAAACTCAATGATAGATACGAGAAAATTAAAAAAAATGAAAGGAAAAAAGAAAATAAAATAAAAGAAGGAAGAAAGAAAGAAGGGAGAGATAAAGAGAAAAATGACCTTATGAATGAAAGAAGAGAAAAAGATAAATTAAATCTTATCTTATATAGAAAAGATTTAAAGGAAAATTTAATAAATATTCAAGACAAAAAGAGAATAAATATAAAAAGTTAAGAGCTAATATTTTAAAAAACATTACTTAAAATATCATCTACAAAAATATTATAAGTTATTAAAAAAATTATTTATCAAATAATTAAACAAATTTTTTAGTTAATAAAAAAATTAAAAAATTAATTAAAAAAAGTTAGAAATCAAACCAAAGGCCACAGTCACAAAATATCCCATCTCCAGCAATTCAAATAATCGTCAACTAGTTTGAGTTTTAATCCCCTTACATTTGAAAAGAAAGACAAAACAATGATGACTTCTGATAGTTTTCTTTGACAAGAACAGATAGAGATAGCAACGTTTGATTTTGGGTGTGTCATGTGCGTGGGTGGTGGGGGGAGAGCATTTAAAAATTATATTAAAGTGATACCAAAGCTCAACAAAAATGATGGCACAGGACACATTTACAAAAAAAATAGCATTTGCAGTTAGATATAAATACGTCAACCAAACGTGCACCCCCCACCCAACTTGACAATATTAACCACGTGTTATCCTGACTTGCCGCCAATTATTCATTTCTTCCCTAACAGCTTGCTAGCAGCAGGGTTTGAGTATGACAATATTAGCCATTTAGCATGTTACCTGACCTGACAATCCGTCATTTCTTCTCTTATTGCTGCCGCTACCAGGATGCTGCTCAGTAAGCATTTTTGAAACGTTTACTAATGCTCGCAAACGGTCCCATTCTCTGCAACAGGATACTATAGCAGACAAGAAGCCCATTAAAGTTTCTATCATGGTGAAGTAAAAAATACTAGTAACTTTTTTCCATATCTTTGCATGTTTTAGCTTTCTTTTATCTCAAAACAATTGATGTTGGAAGGAAATAGTAATGACAGTTTTCCTGACTGACCTGAATAGGCTTAGGTATCTTGGTTTTGACAAATGGCCACCATCGATCTTCAACAACTGCTTTAACAAGACAGCAAGCTCGCAAACCTTCTACACAACCAAATCGTCCATATCCACTATGTTTCACACCCCCAAATGGTAGGGACTGCAAAATCATAATGCATAATTACTTCAGTGAAAATGGAGGATAACCTAGGCTGAGTTAACTTTTCCAGGCAGTTTGAAAAAGAAAAAAAACTGCACAATCTGCAGTCAGCCTACTTGTTGCACATTCAGAACAGATCAACACATTAAACAAGCAGTTAGATGCAAGATAGACAAGGTAAAATTACCATTAAATCCTTTCAAGTGAATCCCCTTTTAAGAGAGTTAAAGATGAAATAAATTTACCTGACACATGTATGTTGATGCAAAATCATTAACTGCAGCTACCCCAGCATGTATCTGTGAAGCTATCTCTCTGGCACGGCTCTGATTGCCAGAGAAAACAGCACAGCCGAGCCCATATTTTGACTCATTTGCAAGCCTGACAACCTCCTCACCAGAGCTGAATTTCATTATCGGCATGATTGGTCCAAATGCCTAGTCAAGTATTTAATTGCACATATGAATTTAGTAAGCAGTCGCTGAAGCATATAATAATAGAATATAAAAGGGAAATTCTTGAATGTAAATGCAGAATTGAGGTGCATGACTGTCATGGGATATGATTACCTAAATTTAAAAAAATCTCAAATGGTCGCAGTCTAGTAAGTAGGTATGGAATATATGCGTACCTACTAACAATGAACTTAAATACAATAATAGTAATAACGCTTCTCGCACATCATGGCTCACATCATCATTGACTCAACACTAATATAGTTTTATGCAGTTTCAGCTCCTTTGTCTTCACCAATATGTCCAAAACTCCCACGGGCAACAATTTCAGCTCCTTTGTCTAAAGCATCATTTACAAGGCCTTCAAGCTTTTCAGAATGCTCATGCATGCATAAAGCTCCCATATCATACTTTCCAACAAGTGGTGGGCCCTGCAAGAAATCAATAACTTATAAATTAAATAAAAAAATTGACTTTATACTCAATACTTCCTAGGACAGAAGTCCATTCTTCAATAATCAGTAAGCAACGAGTTCTTGTTTATTGTAGTCCTCAATGTTAATGCCATCTGTGAATGAACATAAATTTCTGATACTTTTGTCCCTCTACTCAAACAGTATATAATCATGAATTCCAGATTTCAGTACTTTTTGTTTTAAAGGAAAATATCATCTCAGAGGAGAATTGGAGCATCCCAGTGATGCCATGCAATTTGTTCATCTCTAAATTCTATTTATTTGCTAGACATCAACAACAATTAACAGATACTATTCATTTTAAACACACACACACGCACGCACGCATATACTAGAATATAAAGCAGTAATAAGTTGATGCTAATATTTTTTTTCAAAGGTTAATGTAGAAAATGGTTCCTTGGGGGCACACTGGTACAGAAAGGGAGAAATGGGAGAAACAAAAAACATGCAGAGGTTCAACTGAAATAGACGAAAATGCAATGTATCCTGAACCAAATAGATGTCTATTTCTCATAGTTTTTGACATAGAGCTAAAACAGATCTATAAACAATAAGATAGATTTCTGAAAAAGCAATCTTGTGGCAAACCGGAAATGAAGTGCAAGCATATGTGATCATATGCGTCAGAAGCCTATTATGAAAGTTGATTTAATGAATGATTTAAAAACACTTACAGCTGCAACTGACTTCACAATTTTGGTAACTAAGCTAACAAAAGAAGAATATGTTTCCCTATGGACATAAAATCGCTCTGCCCCAGCACAGTTCTGTCCACTTGACTGAAGTACAGCCCTGACAGCAATTTGTGCAAACCTATATTCAGCAGATCAAAGGCTGTTAAAACCTAGGTACTAAAAAATGGAGATCTCATTAAGCTTTTATGAATAATAGTTAAATCCAAGCTTTGGGGAATCTGAACAGAGAGAAAGGATTCATACATGGTCCAGATCTACGTCTTCACAAACAATAAATGCATCTTTCCCACCAAGCTCCAGCGTCACTGGTATAAGAGTGTTAGCAGCATTGTTCATTATCTGCATAAAAAGATGAAGCATATTAACATAGTGCAATCCATGGGAAATAGGATGCCATCATAAAAATGAATGGAGTATATGACAATGATTGGAAGGAATGAACTATGATACAATTCCAGGTGAGAGCAGAGTGAACTCATTCAATTGGCCAGAAGAATCATACCATCTTATCAACACCAAGCGATCCAACAAATATGGCTTTATCAACAGAAGATACTAATGCTTCTCCTGTTTCAGCAAACCTGGAAGAAGATCCAATCAATGTCATAGACTCATAGGTGATAAACACAACCATAGAACAAAAAGGAAAAAGGAATGGTAAGACAAATGGCTATACCCTGTTATCACCTCAACAAGGTCCTCTGGAGCTCCTATGGCAGCAAGGGCTGATTGGATGATCCGGAAGTAAAAGCATCCAGACCAACTTGCATGTTCTGATATCTACAATAAAAAGCACATGATTTTCTTTCAAATTGGAAAACATAGAAGCATTTTATATGGTCAAATAACAATTCTCCTACAAGCTTAAGCCAGTAGGTGGAAGCTCAAAAATGGTTTTATGCCTCCAACTCTAACATGATCCTTGAGCAATAGCCTTTTTTTCCGCTTAATGCATCGATAGTCAGGCCAATTTTAACTTGTGTGCTGAAATTCAGCTTAATTATGAAGAAACGGGTGGAAAGAAAGGATCAAACCTGGTTGCATTAGTGGAAATCATAACAATCTTCTAATGGTTATTTGGTGGAAGTTCATGAATAGTTTTATATCTCTAAAACAAGAGTATGTATTGCACCATGCAAGAGATTTTTATTTTTTAATTTTAGCCAGCAAAATAATCTAACTGACATTAAGCACAAAAGTAAGCAATGTCTAAAATCAACACAATACATCCAAAACATGAAGAATAATTGTGATAGGTAGATAGTAAGATATTTTATACCTTAAACACAATACCGTTTCCAGAAAAAATTGCAGCCAACATAGGATTAAAAATATTGTGGAAGGGATAATTCCATGAAACAATGGCTCCAACAACACCAAGGGGGTGAAATTCTACTTTAGCTCTCTTATGAAACATTGATCTTCCAGAAGACCTACAAAGATTTTTATTCATCACACACAAGGAAAACGAAAGTGAACATAGAAGTGACTTTAGATAATTTGAAATTTCACCATAGTGATATTAAATGCATGTATAAGGAAGAAGTTATAACTTTATTTTTTGTAATAAAACAATATATATCTTATAAGTTAACAGGCCCAGCTTTTTGTGTAAAAGAACGCATAGAAAGAACAGAAAATAAATTGAGACAGATAATTCATCAAAAACAGTTTAAGAAAAGAAAATAGTGAAATACTGGGAAAAGAAGGTACCGGTATTCAGGCTTTAACCACTGCTCACCCTCTGACAGTAGCCAATTGATCTTCTCACATGTTGTCATTATTTCTCCTAAAGAGGCATCCACCATTGTCTTTCCAGTATCACGTGAAGATATTCTAATTAAAGCACATGAATTACAAGATGTTATCATCATTCTCAAGGAATTATCACAATTAACATCTACTTCAGACCAGATGAATTAAACAGTAGGATAATTAAAAACAGTGGATAGTTACGAAATATTTGCATATTTGCTAAGTTCAAGTCTGTATCATAAACGTTTCCAAGAAGTGTGAAAAATGAGAAGATGTTTACAACCATGGGAAAGTGTTCTTACTCGCATATAAGCGCTTGATGTTTAATTATATACTTTAAAAGTATACGCAAAAATAAGCGTCTTTGCTTGAAGCTGGACTTTGCCCACATTTTTTGTGCCTTCCTTACTTTTGCCACTCAATCTTTGACCTATCCATACATGCAAAGCAGTTATAGTTAATCTAGCAAAGCTAGTAAAAAATTTATTCAAAAAACTAGGAAACAGTATTTTATCATGCTGCTCTGCAACAACTGGCACTTTACATCAATATTCTCCTCTTGTATCTCTGGATGCTTTGTCATTAATGTTTCCAGATGTATAAAGATCAATAAGAATGCTAATGGGATACATTATACGTTAATTCATTTTTATAAATAAGTGCAGACATTCATAAACAAGAAAAAAAAAAAAAGGATGGAGACTAAATATGGTCAACATCAAGAAAAATTGTGAGAACAACAAACATAAAAATCAAAGGAATTCCATAGAACTTGTACTTCAACATAGACAACAAAATGAATAATCAATTATATTATAACTGTCCAATGATGTTCTACATTTCAATCATTGTCAAATCCACTTCCTGCTTAAATGGTGTTATTCTGGTAATATTATTGTAAAATAGTGATATTCTATTTGGATAGTATAAAATTTTATCTAGAAGGTAGAAGCTATGACATGTCAGATTTAATTCAGCACAACCAGCATATTTCTTGCAAGGCAGTGACGTCCTTGTAGATTTCTTGAGTGTGTGGAAACCAGTTTGTACCATTTTAAATGGAAGCTTACACATTTCAATGCACCAGATGTAGAAGTAACCTTAAGGGTGGATTGGCATTACGTTAGTTGAAACCAGGTTTCCAAACACACACAAATGCATCTCTTATATTTATTCCCCCTTCATCTCTTTAGCTATGAAAATTAATTCTTAAAAATTTAAAATCACACTTCATCAAACACTAATCACAAAATAAGTTTAATTGAAAACTAATTGTGCTTCCTAGTCTATGATATACAGATATGATATGTATATTCAACTCGATACATATATGATACTGCAATACATATCTAAATATGTATAAAAATTCATAAAACACAATAAATATATAATTGCAATTATGCAAATCCAAATTAAGAAAATAAAATAAAAATTGTAAATCCTTGTTATCATTAATCAATTCCTATTGTCTATAAATAGGAACAGTATCAATCTTATTACTTTCTTGAAATAATCCATAAAAGGATAACTCATCCATAATTTCCAATGTTATTCCTAAGTCTCATATGTAGTTGTATTGGATTTTCATAAATTTTTGTTCAAGGTTTGGATACTTCACATGTACCGATGTACGTAACGATAAAGTATCTAGGTGTATCGGTACAAGATACATATCGGATACAGATACTTGAAGTAAATTAAAGTATCAGTGCTTCGTAGTTCCTAATTAAACCATCAATCATTAGCTTCGGTTAAATAGATACAAATACTACTCATCATAACCATTAGTCCACTGTTATAAGAGCACAGGCTGAGGCTCACTGACCTCATCATGAGTCAATGCAGGAACATATCCCAAATATTTTATATTTGCAGGCTCGTAGCACTGAACTATCTTGCCTGATTGCTGCGACGTTCCCCTCGGAGGTACCTGGATTGGAACCAATGACAAATCATAATGATTCTGAAAAAGTGCAATTAAATGCAGTTCGGTACCTTACCATGCAACGATTTGCAAGATTCTTTCATATGCGATTCGTAAACCAAAGCAGAGAGAGAGAGAGAGAGAGAGAGAGAGAGAGAGAGAGAGAGAGAACTCACATACATGAAAATGTTCTCCTGCGCTTGGTTCCCATCGTCTAACACTGTCATTATCACAAATTTCACCGTCACAACAAACCTCATTGAGTGAGTGAGTGAGTGTGTGTGTAGAGAGAGAGAGAAAGAGAGAGAGAGAGAGTACCATCGGAAGTGTCAACGTCGATGGAAGGAACCTTAGGAGGAATGAGCATGAGAAGGAACCTACAAATACCGTAAGCGAATACTAAAACGAGCAACGTCCACCAAAACGCCATTGGAAATGCGCTGATTCAGAGCGCGTTCTCTTCGAATCGGAAGAAAACCAGCTAGGGATTTGATTTGGATTGATGCTCTTTAACTCGAAGCTTCTGCGGAGTGTTTCAAAGGAAAATGTTCCCACTCCGTGAATGCGTAAGCTTAAGCTCGTGGTGGTGAGGATGCCACAAAAATAAGGAAAAAAGGAAACGCCGATTCCATTCGTAGCGTGATGCGTCTTGTCGTTTTTTATGGCACTTTACTTCTCTACTGGGTCTCGTATGTTCTCTCTAGTCTATGCCTTCTTTCTCTTTTTTATTTTTATTTTAATGTGAAAGTAAGGAGGGATTAAAATCCACGACAAAAAAATAGAAAAGAAAAGAAATGGTATTGGCAATTGATAGTTGATACTTGATAGTATCTTTGAATATTTTTAGTAGATGTGCTTAACTGCTTATATAAAGAGAGAGAAGTCTTCCCTGAGTCCCTCACAAGTCACAAAACTCGTTGTCTCTCTCTCGATCCCAGGACCCGCGTGGCTGTGCTGAAGTAAAGTCTGAACTTATCAGCGTGCAAACTGCAGAGTGTCTTTTTCTCTCTGATTAGCATTGACATGTAATTCCTGATTCTTTAATTACAACATTCTTTCAAATTATTTGTACTCTTTAAAGAAAAATAATTAATTTTGTTTTAATAAGAATAATAATGTTATATACCAAAAAAATATATGCTTATATATTATGCTATAAATATAATTACTTTGTATATTAGTATATAAAATTATATTATTAACAAATGAAAAACACATTTATAAAAAAGTTCATTTTTTATTTTTCATGTCGGTGTCATTCTTAAATAAATATTATGCATCTATTATGAATATAAGCTTATGCATTTTTTACATTTTTTTACTTTAGTATATGGAGTGTCTCTGCTGGTAAATACAGATTTTACTTCTAACTAGAGGCCGTTGTTGCTCGCCAGAATCCTCTTCTGAAACATTCACCATGTTTGGAAACACATTCGAACAATGTGTTTAGAGAATCATTGTAAGTTGTAATAAATTAAGGTGAATTTTAATTTTGATTGCAATGTCATCAACGGGGTTTCAATATTGCCTAGCTTTTTTTTTTTTTTTTCTAGAAAAATGGGTCCAAGTTTATTTTTATGCATGTCCTTCTAAACTCTTCCATCTCAATTCTCACACTACTGTCAGTCTATCACCCAAACATTCTCCTTCATATCACGCCACCATCGCCTTCGTTAATTCCTCTTCCTTAATCCTTAGTCTCCAATGGTTGTGCCTCAGTCACCAACACCTGAAACCTCCTTTTTATCTCCTTCTCTATCATTCACTTCGTTGGCTTTGGTGTGGTCCACACAGTCAACGCGTGAAGGAAGCTGGCATGCAAGGGGTGGCTCGATGGATGGAACAAAAGAGCCCATAAACTAGGTCTAGCGGTCTCTATAGGACCTGATATGAGTAATGGGATCATAGTCTTCTGCACTCAAGAAACCTTCAAGAACAGTAACAAAAGAATAGAATGTAAGTAATGAAAAAGTAGGGAAAACCATGATGGGTTATATGTACTGGCTAGCTCGTACAATTACTGTGTAAACAATTCTTAAATTATCTATTAAGTAACAAATGCTAACCGGTTTTCTCTTTACATTCAGCATGTTGTGCTTTCTTTTTGTTACGTACAGTTCAGAAATATCAAATTATATCTGAGTTTTGTTCTTCCTTTCCTTATTCATTGGTTTTTCTAATTGCTTTGTCTTACCACACTTCTCAAGTTATCTAGGATTCTGATCAAGTTTCAATTAATATATTTATTATATATATATATATATATAGTAGCTGCGGTAGTTTCCGAAAGTATTACTTACCGGGCTGTTAAGAAATCGATATGATGCAATGCAACATTCTTGCATTAGGTGCAGAGGGAGATAAAGAAAAGATTGGTAGGAAACAACAATTCAGATAACTGACATAAGAGCTCACATACAATACAGGTATACGTTTTTTGTTTTTTCTTTCTAGTTTCCTTAATCACTTTTTCTTTTTTCTACTATTTTTCTTTTTTATAAATTTGAAAACTACTCTGAGCTGTGCAGGGCTAAGTAGAGCCATAAAAACTGAGTTTTCATTCCGACGAATCGCTTTATTTTTTTATGGTCTCCAAGAATTTTATTCCCATGAATTTACTACCAATTCTCAAGCAATTATGGGGAGTTGAAATTGAAAACAAAAATGTATAGCAGTAACATACTTTGTTAACGCTAAGACAAAAATAAAGTTTTATTTAATATTTTTGGGGTATGGTGGGGGCTGCCAATTTAATTTACAGGCTTGATTTTCTCTACATGTGATCTTTGATTGATGTTTAGCATGTCGTCGGAGAGCATTTTCAATCTGTAAAATTCCAATGGCTGTGACATACTTTGTTCCCCTTCTCCATATTCCGAATCTTCTGCATCTGCTGTTGTAAACAAACAAATACTACAACATTATTTCTTAAAACCAAATTTTCAGTGGCTGCGTATAGCAAATCGGGTTATCAAAAGAGATACTTATTAAGGACATATTTCTGTAGTCATGTTTCTTAGACACTTGCGGTTCGTAAAATCTATTATGCTCAATATACAGAACCGAGCCAGGTAGTTTTGAATTTTAATAAGTAAAAACCTATTCTAAAATGTAAAATACGATTCATGGGATAAAATATATAGTGTGGACTTAACGTATCAAATGGCAAACTAATAGTAAGGTCTTTGTTTGGTCATAGCACTTATCATTCTTTGCCTTGTTTTCTCGGCTTAGTCTTGCCAATTTAACATTCTATCCTTTTTTTTTTCCCTTGAAATTTGCATATGATTACCCACATTTTTTTCACATTTGGCGCCTCGTGCCACACGTATTCTCCAGAATCACTAGCCTGTGCGTCTTTAGTTTCATATTTTATTTTCTTTATTGAACATGCATTGAACAAATCAATTTTATTGGTTAATATTTCTTGCTGTGTATATTGTCCGCATATGTGATTTAATAATGATTTTCATGATAAGTAATATCTTTTTAGAGATGTGTAGCATAACAAATTTTATAACTAAGAGACAGAAATATGAAATGTAATAATTTGTTATAAAACATAGATACAGAAAAGGTTATTATATAGATTATTATATAAATTGTTGTATGAAAACACAATTTTTTGTGTGCCTTTCAGTGGATTTGTGTAAGGATCACTTTTCTGGGACTTTTTAATAGGAAACAAGCTCTGACAATTCCAGGGACCGGTTCAAAAACATGGACCATAACCCTGCTTCAGCTATAACGCAAGCAAACAAAGATCTTGTGTCATCAATCAAAGAGAAGCTTGAAGCCGTTTCATCTTTGAAATCCATCTACAGAGTTCCCGAGAATCTTCGAGAAGCAAATGAGAAGATGTACATCCCTAGCACAGTGTCAATTGGTCCTCTCCATCATGGCAAGGAGGGTCTAAAATACATGGAAGATCGCAAGTTGCATTACCTCTTCACACTTCTGAGTCGACAACCAAACCAGCTTGAATCAAGCTTGCACGAATTTGTTAATGCACTAAGCGATTTAGAGAAGCCAGCACGAAATTTCTACGCAGAAGAACTCGATCTCACATTGAGCCAATTCATGGAGATGATGCTAGTTGATGGGTGTTTCATCGTTGAGCTTTTCTTGAAATATTCTCTAAAGGATATAAGAAGCCGTGGGGATCCCACGTTTACCACGCCAGGGTTACTCAATAGGGTGAGGTGTGACCTTATCTTGTTAGAAAACCAAATACCATTTCTCATTCTTCAAAAGCTATTTCAAATTGTGCTCATTCCAGTAAAATATGACCTTACCCTGACCCTCTCCGAGCTTGCCGTTCGTTTCTTCAGAAAAATGTTGCCAGTGGATAAGTACATTGTCAATGAGAAGTTTAGCCAAGAGGGTTATCATTTGCTTGACTTAATTCGCCAGTGTTACCTACCAACCTATGCAAGAGTAATGTCCAAGAAAAGTGTATCCCAAGGTGATCTTGAGAATGAGAGTGCAACAAAGCTCAAGAAAGATGGGATTAAGTCCAAGAGTTCCAAAGCCAAGAGCTTGCTAAACATTAAATTTGCAAATGGGGTGCTTGAAGTTCCTCCCTTCACACCCCATCATCATTTTACAGAAATGATGTTTTCCAATCTGATAGCATTGGAGCAGCACCAAAATGATAGCCAACCGTTTACATCTTATGCCTTTCTAATGAAAGCCTTGGTCTGCAATGAAAACGATGTGAAGTTGTTCCGCAACCGAGGGATTGTGATTATGGATAATTACACGGAGAAAGAAGTTTGTGGTCTGTTTAAGAGGCTGTGTGGGAAAGTGGAATATGGGGAGGACAAGTTCTATTTTGCAGGGCTAATTGAACAAATTTTTGAGTATAAAAGAACTCCGAGATCGTGGAGGAAGATATTGAAATGCAGTTGGCTTAAAACTCGAACTTCTACTTGATGTCAATTTGGAGTACGCTGCTTACTTGTTACAATGTGCTCCATGCATGCTGTGCACACTCTCTCTTGCCTTATTGTGTGCTCTGTTAAATGTGATTCTCATTTCTCACCCATTTTTATTACACTTTTTTATTTATCTTTTTTCATAAATTAAAAAAATTTAATTATATGTTATACAGTGATTCATCAGAAATATATGATCCCGGATTACCATGTAATAATTTCTATTATATACATAAAAGACTCAAGCTACTCATTACCTATGTTACTCCCTATTCTAAACAAAAGTATATTGTAATTATATGCAAACACATAAAAGTTAATTAGCATGCCACATTGATAAAAAATTGGTTAAGAGTTTGATTTTTTAAGAAACAAGTTTAATAATTTAACAAAAAAATAATTAAATTATAATATATTATGTATAAAAATTAAAAATTAAATATATTGATGTAAATATATCAACATAACGGGCAGCACATCCGAAGGCTGCTAGTACTGGCATTTTCTTTTTAAAATTATATTATTTATATAACACTTTTTTTATAATATTACTTTAGTATATTTATAAAATATAAATTTTATAATATTTATAAAAAAAAAAAGGCGCCTGTTCTGGACTTTATTGGTTTTATTATATTATTAGGCATCTTATTTTACATTTTTTCTTTATTATAAAATAAATATAAATTTATTGCCCAAATATATTCTGTCCTTAACGTCGCTAACCCCATCGAATGAGAAAGAACTTCATTTCCTTTAGTTTGCCAGTTTCAGAGGGAAAAGTTTCGTGCAGCAATTTGAGCTCCAACTCTATATTACATTTACAGGTACGCTTGATTATTGATTCTTTAAGAAGCAGAAGAGAGAATTTCTTTGTTCTTCCCAGTAGCAAGTCTCGTTTTTTTTTAAATATATATTTTTTTTTTATTTTCACTGTTGCTATTGTTAGCTTATAGTGCTTCCATCCCCATTCATTTCCTAACTGAAATTTTCTGCATTGAATTTATTCAAATTGAGTAGTCGAGGGAATGAAAATGTGCAATATGGTTCTTTAATGAAAACCAATCCTATCTTCTTTTTTAACAGTGACATGCATGCGCGAATTTTCGTTCTCTTTAGCTACATTGAGGAAATAAAGGCCGTGAGGTTCCCTTTGTTGCTTCTTTTAATTTGTTCACTGTAATAATAATAGTTTGTGCATGTTCTTTCGAGATTCAAACTATATGTGTTTCTATTGAATCGGTTTTGGGTACTTTTGCATGCAGTTGCTTGTTGCTCAATGTTGTTGAATGTCGTGTTTCGTTTCTCGCTAATCTAACTAGTTGACTAATGACCGGTATTGGGTTTTCCCATATTTGTTGTTTATTTTGTTTTTAATTAATATTAATATTGTAAGCTTTTGCCCTGTATCGCTCTTAAAAAATAAAGAACACCAAAAATTTACACTAGATATCTTGTTGCGGATACTCAATTTTGTTTGTATTGCTTGGTTGAGCTGTTCCTTCTGTGAATTACTTCAAAAGAAAACTTGCTTTTGTTCCTGTAGTTGATTTTATGAGTTATCACTAACCAAAAAGTGGATGAACTCTAGTGTGAACATAAAAAATTATCGAAAGTTCAGGTTTGTTTCCTTATTTTCCTATGTGTGTGTGTTTTAGTGTTTATATACCTGCCTTTTGTGATTCTTCTTGCAAAGTAATTATCTTCAATTTTGTATATATCCTTATCTTGTTGGCTGATTTACTGCTATAAGTTTCTAATAGTTTTGTATTAATGGAAATCCTTGGTGTGTCTAGGTTGCTTCTTGCTATGAAGAGAAAAATGAGTACGGTTTCATGTCAACCTCGGGCTAATGCCGATACACTATTTCAGAGTTTCTTTGGTCAGCTGTCACCAGTAGAACCCTTTTGGAAAACAAGCTGAGAATGAGAATGTCAAGGATAAAATGGATGCTTCTGCTGGATTAGAAACTGGAAACAAGTTGAAGAAGCTAAAGCTCAAGTTTAGGGGTGTTACTCATACTATTCATGCCAAGTCAAAGACAGAAACAGGCTTCAGCAGTGGTTCTTTAATATAAAAAATTTCTCCTTGTTCCGATTGTTCTAAGTCTCAGGTAATCTGTAATTAATGTTTGTTAGCTTCAATATTTGCAAAAGAATCTTTCAGTGTCCTTTAGTCACTTCAAAAAAAAAAAAAAATCAAGATATGCTCTTGCAACTGTATTTCCTTCTGACAATTTGTTATAAACCTGAAAGGTTTCTTATCTATTAGTCATCAATGCACACAGGATGATACAGATGGTAATTATGCTTGTCCTTTTGATAGGAGAAAAGGCCTTGGCAATAAATTGCTAATGCCCTCTGGAACTGAATCTGGTTTTACAGCAGAGAATCATTCACATAGAGGAAAGACCACTGGAGAAACTATAGATGTCAATCATGAGCATGTCTGTGAGAGCAAGCGCATTACCAGGAGATGTGCCTTGAGTGTGGAATTTAGTGATGAAGATAATAAAGATGCAGAACTTCATTTTCTCAAAGACCCTGGAATACTGGGCTCAATTAAATATGGTAAAATGAAGTTGAAATCAGGGAAGCAATATGAGGATTCAGACTATGTGGAAGAAGATCCAACATCAAGTGATGAGTCAATATCGGAGTGGAAGAAGCCAAAGAGGGAATCTGTTGATTTACTTGTACAAAGAGGGAATCATAATTGTTCAGTTGACTCATTGAAAGATGTTTTATCTGGGGCAGCTGCAAGCATTAACGACATCTCAGATGGTTTGGTTCCCATGGTATCTAAAAGTGAGAAATTTATTTATTTTATATTATTTTTACATATTGATGCTATTTTAGCTGTTCTGTCATTTTTAGTTTTTGTATATGTAAATTCCAATTGTGTGTGTTATTTAGATAAACAGTTATGGATTTTTTGTGTTTGTGCATATTGCTTTTAGATGGCATCTAAAGATTTAAAATCTTTATTACCTTACAACTAAGATTTTTTAAAGATGAAGTTTTGGCCTTTGGGGAGTTATTATTTGAGATCTTTATTACCTTACAGATTTTACAATTGAAGTCAGGTTTTATGTAAAACTGATGTAAGAGGACCCAATGAATATGAATTGAAAGTTATAATAATATACCTGATTAAATAGGCCAATTCAATCAAATAAACTTTTATCATGATTCATGAAGTAATTTGCTAGTACATGCTTCAACATGAGGTATCAACTCATACTCATAATACATGTAGGGGAAAATATTTTTTGGATTATTTTTGTTTTCTTTGATGATAATAAGGGAAAAGGGGCAAATTGTCAGAAATAGAGCAACAAGTCAAGAAAGCTGAGGCTGCAGAGACGTAAAATCCAATCAGAGAAGGCAGCACGGGAGGCTGAGGTCTGACATTGTGTTTCTGGAGGCAGCGGCCATCAGGAAGATACTTGGTCAAGAATCTGGTAGGAAGAAGAGAGAGGAAAAGATGAAGAAGTGCAGGGATAAATTTGTTAAGGTCTGGATAAGATTGATGACCGACCATGACTTCTTCCTCTTAGTGATTTGTTTCAAGTTCTAACATGTTGGTTGTGCAGGAAAAATCTAACAAATCCTTCAATTTAGGATCAAATACTGTTAGATTGACCATGAGACCCCAAGGAACTGTAGTAACTTTTTCTGAACATATTGGTCTACCGAGTATCTTCCAAATGGGAACTAACAAGTACAGCTTTGCAACTCAGTCTCTCAACATAAAAGAGTTTAGCATTTCTAATATTTATATGCTTTAAAAACTTGCATTTCTGCACCGTTGATGTTTTGGAATTTTCAGCTATCCTCCCCCGAGAGGCTGGTCCAAACTGCACTAATGAGTACAAGTACCGGGATTCCAAGTCAAAGCTTCCCCTTTGTAGTCTTGGTTGTTACAGAGCATTACATGAAAAGATCCGACCTGTGGTTGCATGCTGTCCTTGTAAATAGTAAAACAATAGTTATAAGATTTGATTTACTTACAAATACTTTTGAGGAACGGGCGTTGCAACGTATCACAAGGATATCAATGTATATGAAAAGTGAACCAAATATTGAAAATGTTAAGTACCGATGATACATTTCAGCTTTTGTAATTTCACGTACAATACATGCCAAGTATAGGACTTATTCAAATGTTTAAATGGGCAAAAGAAAAGAAAAAATATGCCTCTAATTTTCCTGTTTGGATGTTCATTGTTTCTTCTCACTCTATAACCATAAGAGCATCTCCGATAGACTTAAGCTGGTTCTTAAGTTAAGTAACTTGCAAATATCATTGGAAGTTTGGAACAATTGAGAATTTATAGAATATGCTTATATTATCAATTATCACTAGTGCTACTTAACTATTAAAAATATAAGCCACGAAGTTGTTTATCCGACCTTTTTGTCATTGATGAGTACTTTCGGTTAGTATACATAAATCAGGGGTCATAAG
Source organism: Glycine tomentella (assembly GCA_007407185.1). Lineage (NCBI taxonomy): Eukaryota > Viridiplantae > Streptophyta > Magnoliopsida > Fabales > Fabaceae > Glycine > Glycine tomentella. The sequence goes on along the minus strand of PYAF01001630.1, from coordinate 1,034,177 downwards.
CAAACAATAAGGCATTATAACTGTACCTACCACATATAGACCCTTGCTCACGGACTCATACTTGCAGTATATATTTATATTACCATAATTACAAGCCATACGTACAATTCAAAGTTCATATATCAGAGAAGTGCGAAATTTTCCTATCGACTATTCCATGGGCTAAGAATCTTGATATTGAAGTCAACACGAGCAAATAATTCATCTAAGATTCATCCATGAAAACAGCACCATATTCTGTAGATTTAATGAACTTCTTCAGCAAAAGAACCACAATTGCTATAGTAAGCCCAATAGCAGCAAGTGTAAACAATCGATCGTCAGATTTTTGAACCCTTGTCTCTGGTTTCAGATTTTGAACCCTTGCATCTGACTTTTGGAGCAACTGGTTACTTGAGCCGCTGGATGAATTCTCCATTGAAGCTTCAACTCCTGCAGGCTTAGAATTAACTTTGACAGGGAGTTCTTGTTCTTCAACAACTCTGTCGCCTGCTTGATCTGGAATCTCCTCTCCCGCAGGTAAAGCTTCAGGATTATGTAAATTAACCTGGGCCTCAGCCTCAGCCTCCTCAGTTTTGGAATGTTCTTCAGAAACTTGTGAGGGGGCAAGTGGTGGAGCGGGGGATGACTTGCTTAGCATATACTCGTGTATCTGGGATAAAACAGTACAACAGAGAAAAAATGCATCCAGAAAAAAACAATAAGCAACATTTTATCTGGTACAATCAGCAGAAGATACTACTGAAAAACATGCACTGGACAAAAAACAACGAGCAACATTGTACCTCATCAATCAGTCTTTGACGTTCAGGAGTCCCAAATTTTGGAGGTGCTTCACGGGATTTAATGGCCAAGGCACGCCTGTCTTCTTTCCTGTAGTTTAATGAGCCCAACGCGCCATTTGGGTTGGTGGGCATGAATGCAATCAGTGCAACTAAAGCAGTCCTTACTGTCAAAATAAATTTACATCAGCTCAGTGAGAAGCTTCTTCCATCAAATGTAAAGAATTAAGCTTCAATGTTTATAATTAATTAATTAATTAATGGTTTTAACAACAATCACAAGACATATATACAGCTTGGAATAAGACCTGTTGCCAGATGATGGGAGAAGGGAAGAAAAAAATATTTCCTCACCCTCAACTTTCGTTTCTGTTGGACAAACTTTAAAACACTCTACCATATGGAGCAAGTAAAGAGTGGAAAGGGATATTTCTTACCGCTCCATGATGGTTGCCAATGCTCAGGGTGATGATTTGATATGCTCAAGCAAATCTTGGTTTGGGTCTCAAAACGGCCACTAGGCTGACATCTCAACAGTGAATATTTAGCTTTCAAGTTCCAATAATTTAAACACAAAATCATTATAAGAAACAGAAACACCCTAAACAAATTCAGGTAAGCATTTTAAAATAGTTTAATTACCCATTTGGTTTCTATAGACCTATACTTGCATTATTTTTGGTCTTCATACTTAGAAAGTAGACGTTCAGTGCCTACATGTGCACTTTTAATTCCGTTTTAGTCCCTTCAGTTAAGAGTGTATTAACTCTGTTAGTTAGCTAAAACCGCCACAAATCAAATTCGTAGCTAGAGTGACAATTTTGGGCAGTTTTACATCGGTATAGGAAACAAAACATAAAAATGGTGTAAGAACAAAAGCTTAATTAAACTTTTTTTAAAATAAGAATCCGCTCAGTCTAAAGGGGAACATATCTTACTGTGAGCAACATAAACGAAGGAGGTTTGAAGGGATATTCTGAAGGCAGCTGAATCCGTCCGTGATAAATACCATCTTCAAATTCAGTATCACGAGGCCCCCGGATAGCAAATTGCCATTCAAATATATTTTCCTGAAAGAAAACACTTTAATGCATTATCATAATGACCACCGTAATCGTAGCTCCAACCAATATTTCTTTTTCTTTTTCAAAAAATAGACCCTTCAATTTTTTTTAATTTTTTTTTTATCTTCAAAGAAACACAATTAGCTAGAATCCAAGACAACAGGCTTAATTGCTAACAGTTAAAGAGGAATACTACAATTGTTTAATTGCAACAGATAGCAAAACGAGATCCGTGGCTAAACAAAACAATTAGTGAAATTGAAGAATGAAAATGAGATGGAAAAATGAAAAGAACCTCAAGAGGGAGGCTCATGTAGTCATCGGAAGGGTTTGATTGCATCTCCTTGACCTCTTGGAGAATCCGCTTCACAGCTGGATTCTTGAGGTTGTGTTTCTCCGCCATAGCTGATAAGATCACAATTGCTGCTCAAAGCAATGCCTATAGGGAATGCATAGTATTGTGTTGTATTAGAGAAAATATCAGAGTGGGAGTAATAATGTAATAGAAATTGCAGGGGAGACATTAGGTATGGTAATGGTGACATTGTGTACTGTATGGTTGGCTCAAGGGGGACACGTCATGATTTCTGATATGCCTCTCTTTCATTGGACAGATGGACCTGACGTCTTTATTCTCTCTGGTTGATCAGGTAAACCCCAAAAAGTCAATCAAAATTAATTTCCTTTAATTTGGATTTCCACATTAACTCATGTTCAATTTCATAAAATCCGATTAGCATGGAATTTGGTATTCTTTACTGTTCGGTTTAATTTGATATTTAGTAAGCAAGAAAATGTTTTTTTATGGGAGAAGATACATTCACTCATATCTCATTTTTTATCATTCATTTTTTAAATATCTAATAATTATAATAAATAATTAATCTTAATCATTAGATATCAACAAAATAAATGATGAAAAAAATAAATAACTCTAAAATTATTTAATTTATACTAATTAAAGTGTTTTTAATTAAATTAAAATATTATTTTGTTATTTTCTTTAATTTTGAGAAGTATTTTTATCTATGGATTATACATTAAAAGTAAAATATAAATAAAAAGTGGAATAATTATACATGACATTAATTATTTAGTATTTAAATTACTTTAAGTAAAAAGTCACCTTTTTATTATATAAATAAACTTTAGTTTAATTTATATTAAATCTAATTAAAAATTTATAATCACATTTTAAATCACATCTATTTTTTAAGAAAAGTAATAATATTTGACATAAGACAGATATTATATGAGCTTGAAAAAAATGAAAAGTATTTTATATATTTTATTATGAATAAGTTGTTAATCCAAGTTGAATTGGACCATCATTTTTATAAAATATTATTAAATTTAAATTTTGTGAATGAAAAAAAGATTATTGGATTAAATATATAAGTTGATTTATAAAACTTCTCTTTTAATTTTTTCAAAATTTAATTTTATGAAAAAATTAATTTATATTTTTCCTTTTTTATAAAAACGCTTAATAGTTAGGAAGAAGTTTACTTTTATCCAAACATTTTGATCTAATTCAACAAAACTTTAAAAAAGCTTGATTTGCAACACCGAATTGGCCTAATAAACATCTCTAGACTCAAACTGAATTCCTTTGGAAAATACTAGTGCTAGAAAGCGTGGGACACTTGTAAGGGCTTTAGCTCACGAAAGCCCACCGAGATTGCCAAACGTACTTGTGCATGGGCTTCTTTGCTACTTTAAAGCCACGTGTAGTCCACCCAAGCGGGTAGCAAAGTTTGAACTCATTTAAGTTTAAAGCCCGCAATTAGTGACTGGTGGCTAATTGAGTATCCATAAATCTAATTTTTCACAATAAATAAATAAATTCTTAAATTATAAAATAATTAATTCCAAGTGAAAAGTGCTAATTTTTTCAAAATAGTTTTCTATGATATTTAGTATAAAATTCTAATTTCAATATAAACATTAAATATTTTAATCTTTGTCGATGTTTGTCTTTGTCGATGTATGTTTAAGAATGAAATTACTTTTAGTTAATTAACATTAAATTATTATTTTTCTTTTAAATTGTTCACAGCTTACAAAACTATATAAGCGAGTTGGGAGTTGCTAGTTGCTAGTCAAACTAAGAAAGAAAGCGAGAAAAAAAGAAGTGGTGAGAAGAAGGGAGAGAATGGAGGAAAAGGCAAACGCTGAGCAGAAGAAGATAGGTATGACCGAGACTTGGTTGAAGAAGCACCGTCTTCTTTACGTTGGAGCCACTAGACACCCTCTTATTATTAGCATTCGCGATGGCACCATCAACATTGCTTCCTTCAAAACATGGCTCGTTAGTAATTCTTCACCCTTCTTTTTTTTTTTTTTTAAGTTATAAATTTAATTTCCTTTTCGTATTTAGTACAATTTTGGGTAGCCATGTCAAGATTTAACAAAATGTTTGCAGTTTAACTGTGACTATAATTCTTTCATACTTGTTATGCAGGCACAGGATTACTTGTTCGTTCGGGCGTTTGTCCCATTTGTGGCTAGTGTGCTGATAAAAGCGTGGAAGGAATCAGATTGCAGTGGTGACATGGAAGTCATATTGGGGAGCGTGGCTTCTCTGGAGGATGAGATTTCATGGTTCAAGACAGAAGCCGACAAGTGGGGTATTTCACTTTCTGACGTTGTTCCTCAGCAGGCTAACAAAAACTATTGTGGGTAGGTTTGTTAATTAATCATACTTAACTCATATGTTTTGATAGCATTGATGGACGACACTTGTGAGTTCATGGTTCAAGACAGAAGTGTATAGTTTGCCTACCAAACATTTGCCAATATGAAGGTGGGGGTTTTTAATTTGGGACTAGTGGCCAAAGATATAGGATTAAGTTGCTACAATATAAGAGTCAACAAATTTATCAAATTTATCTTACATGGTGACTTATGATTCAATAGCAAAATAACGATTTCAAAAGTGTCAATTATGCCAAGTTTAATTAACTGTAGACCATTGGCCCCGGTTAAGTTTTTACGGGTTAGATCCTTTCCTAGGTCCTCTAATTTAATGGAAAAAAGAAACTTGAATTCTTGCTCCTTAAACAGGACATAACAGCAATGCAATATGATATCGATACCATTCACTGAGAACCTGGGGAAGGAAACACAGTATACACTTGAATATTTGTAATTTTAGATAACTCAAATGGTACTTTTGTTTGTATTGTAAGTTGTAACATATGCATAGTTTTATACTGTGACAGGTTGCTGGAAAGTTTAATGAGTCCAGACTCGGAATATACTGTGGCTATTACAGCATTATGGGCTATTGAAGCAGTGTATCAAGAGAGCTTTGCCCACTGCATTGAAGAAGGCTCCAAAACCCCACCAGAACTGAAGGAGACTTGTGTAAGATGGGGCAATGAGGCCTTTGGTAAGTATTGCCAATCTCTGCAGAACATTGCCAATAGATGCTTGCAAAAGGCTTCTGATGAAGAACTCAAAAAGGCCGAAGTTATGCTGCTAAGTGTTCTTGAGCATGAAGTTGAATTCTGGAATATGAGCCGTGGAAATGTCTGATATTGTTCAAGAAGTCTTAAATGTATTCATATAATAAAATCATCAAAGCCTAGGGAAATACTGCATATGTTATTGTTCGGTTGGATCATTCACAGCGTAATGTACTGCGTGAAATGTTTACTTTCCTAGAAAGAAAGAGAGTAAATTAGAACTGAGAAAATTGAAGAAATAATAAAGGAATTCTACTACTTTGAAAAAGCTCAAATATGAGTTTGAACCTTTTTTTTTCTTTTCAAGTCTACGTTCCATTTGCCTTTTAGCGAAAAGAAGTAAAGAACCTTGTTTTTCTGAATTCTGAAGTTGGAAAACTTGTAGAGTTCCATTGGTTTGTATTAGGAGATTTTTCTATCCATTTAAAAGTGAAAACGATTAAAAAGAGAATTCCATTGGTTTGTATTATAGGAGATTTTCTATCAATTGAAAAGTGAAATACCATGTTGAGAGCATGATCATAGCCTCTTATTTAAGTTGAGCATTGCAAACTGGATCAACTAGAAACTGCAGTTAAACTAAAATAAAATAAATAAAAAAAAGACCAACTAGAAACTGTACAACAGTGATTAGAATAACAATTTACAATGGCTACAATTTTAGAAGAAAAGAAGTATTTGAAATGTAAAAATGAACGTGTGGAGTGCAATTTTTATCGGGATGGAATGGTGCATACAGAAATAAGTTGTTATTCTAAATTGAACTAGTAAGGTAGTCATGCACAAGCGTGAATAGAGATTGCCAAAGAGAGTTAAGCTTAATGTGATTCGTCGGTCTTCTATCTTCTTTACGCTCAAGCTCCTCTTTATCATGCTCAAACATGCATGGATATTGCAAGCTTTGGGTATATGATATATTATTTACTCTATTATCACGCTCAAATGTTTACTTATTTCAATAATTTGATATGATATATATTTTGTAGAGCACTTTCGTCAATAAAGTGGCTGTAGTTTAGTGGTAAGAATTCCACGTTGTGGCCGTGGAGACCTGGGCTCGAATCCCAGCAGCCACACTTTTTTTTTTTCCCCTAAGACTTTTTTAGGTTCCTATACACCAAGGAAGAAGGCTTCATCATGTGTGAATATATTCTTTCAATCTACAAGCTATCCGAATAAATAAGAAAGGCAAAATAATTTAAACCGTATCTGTTATATCAAGATTCAAGATGAAGATGCTTTCATGCGTGTTGCAATTTTTTTGGTTAAAACAATATTCCATCAAATGGAACTTTATGCTCCACCAACAATAACTTCATTTGAGAGATTATTCCACTCAAAAAGTGCAAACTTCTCTATTAAGTTTCAGAACTATTGTTCCTCCCCTTCATCTATATATAAAAACAACACTTCTGATCTGCTCACAAATAAAACAATCTCAGGCACATCACATATATTTTTTTAGCATAATCCATGGCAGATCTTCAACAAAAACTGGATGCTCTGAAGGGTCTTGTTGGTGTGCTAAATAGCATGGATGAGGGTGAAACTCACAACAACAATGCAAATTCACCCAATAACCCCCATAATCCTACTCCTATACCTGGAAGGAATCACTCGATTGGAAAATACAACAACAGTGGCACTCAGAAGATCAAAGGTCTGAGTAACCAAACGGGCTTCACCGAAGGCAATGCTAACGGAGCCATCAACTTTGGCAGTTTACATGCCTAAGTAAATCGATGTACCAAGATCTTGAAATACATAAATAATAATGTGACGTATAAATTAAAATAAGAGCACAGTTGAGTGTTGCTCCAATATTTTCAGCTTTTCATTATATATAAATATAAATATATGACTTCTTAGATTAGCATGCAGAATATATTAGCTTTGTAAATTATTCATATAGTAGCCAGTTTTACAAAGCATCATCAATTAGAATTAGGAATTCAGGATGTTGGTAGTGTTAGCTTCTGGCACCAACAGTTCGCGTTCCTGATCACGGTGTGAAAGCAACAGACGCAATTGAATATTTTTTTTCTTTCTTGGCACCACGAGTTCTATAAAATTGATGTGTTTGTAGTAACAACAAAAGTTATATGTGCAAAGTTTGTTTAACAAATGGCTTATGGCTCCATTGGCAGACGGTAACTGGAAAGAATATACATTATCTTAATTATTTAGGTATAATCAAAAAAATTAAATGAAATTTCTATCTAAGATATTTAGATATGCATTTAGAACGTAGATTTTGTTTGTTTGATATGATACTTGTTTTGATTTAACATGGAAATCTAACATTTTATAATTGAGAATAATATGAACTATTTATAATCAAAAAAAGAATAATATGAACTATTTATAATTTTAATTATTTTTTTTAATTCAATAGTAACATTTTCCCCACATTCCATAATATGAAGTCACCGCTGCTCATACGAGATGTTGAATTGATGCAACTTATTAAACAGAGGAGTATAAAAAAAAAACTGCGTAAATTAATCAGGACCTTTAAGAAGTTGATGAACTAGTCCTGATGACTCCTGAAGTAAGTTACTGAAACTAAAACAACGGTATTAATTGCCATGAATATTTTAATAACAGTTATTATGAATGATTTTTTAACCAATGAGAAGAAAATTGGTGTATAAATGAAAAGAGAACAAGTGATTAAAAAAAACGAACATTTTTCCAAAGTGTTGATGATTTTATCCTATTCCTGTTCTAACAAAATATGTAATGGAATACAATTGATTCCTTGATCCACACAACTTTATCAGATGTGTGAATAATAATATAACCTTGCTTTCTTTTTTCTTTATCCGTCCATATACATCTAACTAGGTAAAGCTTCGAATAAGTCGATCTCCACTAATGGAGCACCACCTTATGGATCAACATTCCCTCTCACTGATCTTTGCAATATGCATTCACACTAATTAAAATATTCTCCCCCGGAGTCTATAAAAGTGACCTTATCCTATTCCTCCCAAAGCTATCTTATCTTATAAGCGTAATTGCCGAAACTTGACTACCTAGCTAGCTAGAGTTTTTGTTCATATTCAATGGCAGGTATTGCATCAGGAATCAGCACCCTTGCCGTTGGCTCAGGTGATGCTCGACGGCGACCAACACAAGCCCAATCTACTCCCAACACTAACAGTAACAATCTTCCTTCTTCTACGCGATCATCTGAAGGGTTCACTTATTTAAATTCTGCTAAGCAAGATATAAAGGGTCTTACCAACCAGACTGGATATGTTAAAGGCAATGCTAATGGGGTCATCAACTTTGGGACCCTCACAGCCTCTGCTGATTCTGTCCAGAGGCAATGAATCCCTTAACAAGCAACAAGCAGCAATAATGAAGAATATTTATACCATTTTGATCTTATGTTATACTCGCCAAACCCATCATAGTAATACGATATGTTCAAAATTTTATAGATATTGCTCTTCAATAAAATAATTAGTAGGTTTGTATTACTTTTGTTTTTCTTGATACTTGGATATCGATTAGTGTTTTATGGTTATATATAATTAACCTCGTATAATTCTTTAATGTTTATAAGAAATATATAGTTTCGTTCTCAGTTCTCACTTATGGTTCCCTACTTCCCTGATTTTAAATATCACTTCAACAATTTTGAACCTGGATTTTGAATGACCTGATTGGATTGAGCAGTGTATATATAGTTGACAACCAAACCAAACCAATCGAATTCACGAGTCTGATTTTAAGACTATGCATGATAATGACATTATTTTATAATTTTAGCGATTAAATATAGAAGTCACAAGTCGAATAATATTATTAGAAAGGCTTAAAAGCCCTTATAATTATTCAGAGAGTAAAATATATTTTTATTCCTCTAGAATTTTTAAATCTGATTTTAGTATTTTAAAAAACTTATCCTATTTTTATTCTTTTAATTTGAAAATAGTTTAGTTTTTATTCTCAAAATGTATTTTGTAGCGGTTATAAACTGTCATTGAATATTCATTATAATGACTTTTACAAAACTTAATATTATAGTTTTTTACTTTTATTTTTGTTTTAATTTGATCTTTTTTTAGATTAAATTTTCAATTCGTTTTTTTGGTTTGTTATAGTTTTTTTATTAATTATGACAGTTTTTATTGTGTCACTGCTACAAATAATAAGTTTATAAAAAATTAATTAAAAACTAAAAACAAAAACAAAAATATTATTTTACTAAAATTTATATTTTCAGAACAAAGGGGGAAGGAAAACTGTGTAAATTACGACCTTAGGAATTTGAGCTGCTTCTCAAGTAAAGTAACTTAAATAAAATGACAATATTACTAATTTGGCATAACGTTTTTTACATTTAAAAAGTTTGATGAATAAATTTTTAACCGATCACACGAAAGATTGGTATATAGTATAGCCATATGCAAAGAGAATAATAGATTCAAAAGGAAAAATATATAATAATAAAATGGTACAAGAGAGAAAAATTTACTTGAGTATTTTGGTTTGGATATATTTTTTGTTTCTGATCAATTATCAAATTTTTGTTTTGGCCCTAATAATTTTGTAATTATTTGGTCTCTAGTAAAAAAAATTGTTTTTGGTCTTCAAGTTTATTTAGATAGCATTTTGAAAAGTAATTTAGATAGCATTTAAAAACCAAAAATAAAATGAAAATTTATTAGGGACTAAAAAAAATATTGGGAGCCAAAATAAATAAAAAATGGATCATTTATGAACAAACAAAAACATATTTAAACTATATTTTTTATTTTTGTACTACCATATATATATATATATATATATATATATATATCAACATCTTTACAAATAATTAAACAGCTTGTCCTTTTGGAGGGAAGAGAATATATACTATATATATATTGTGAAAAAAATTATAACAACATCAACATACTTTTTTAAACATTTTATATTACTATTTAATTTTAAAAAATTATAATGTTATAAGTGAACTTCGTTATATAAAAAGTAAAATTCATATAATTTTATGATTTTCGATAAATTTGATTGAATAAAATAAAAATTAAAGTAGTGTGTTAGATCGAATTTATTAAAAGCGATATTTCTCTTCTAACAAAATATGCAAAGTAAATCTATCACAATTGCATTGGTTCCCTCATATACAGTGACGCGCGCAGCATATGAGCAATATTCTTGCTTTTTCTTTTGTCGTCGATGAATTCATCTAATTAATAAGGTAAATAAAGCTATGACCTCATGACTAGATTGGAAGGCACCTTAAACAATTAAAGTGAACAAGCATAGACGATCAGTAATTAAAGTTAAGCAGCACTTGATCTGTAGTGGATTCGTATTCCTCTAACTCACACTGATTAAATATTCTTCACCCCAACCCCGAGGCTATAAAAAGGGTGTGTTCTATACTTATATATAGTTCTCCCAAAACATATATATACCAAAGCTTTCTAAATTGCCGAAACCTCACTACTAAGCAATAAGCATGCAGGTCTTGCATATGGGATCAGCGTGCTTGCCGTTGGCGCAGGTGAAGCTCTCCGGCGACCAGCCCAAGCCCAAGCCCAATCTACTACTACTCCCAACACTCCTCACAATTATAACAACACTTCTTCTGAAGAGTTCGCTTATTTAAATTCTGGAAAGCAAAATGTGAAGGGTGGGTCTTACAAACAGACTGGTTACGTTAAGGGCAGCGCTAATGGGACCATCAACTTTGGGACGCTCACAACCTCTTCTTCTGCCCAGATGCAACCATGATTCCTTTAATAACATAAAGCAACAAGAGGCAACTCAATAATTAATTATCTTATAAATAAACAATTTCTGCTGTTATTGTGAAAGAAGCAAGAATGTAAGAAACAAATCCTAGCTTCTTCGAGGGAAGGAACCGCAACCAAATTTGGCTCATTATAAGACCGGTCTGTTCTCATTCCTATGACAGAAGGGCTTTTATATAAGCCAACCCATTTTACACAGCAAGCTCTAACAGAAATGCGTAAACCAAGGAAAATAGAAAAGTGCTGACAATGTAATAAAGCAAATAAATCCAAACAGAATAGTGGCCAAGCGACAATAAAAAAAAAACAGATACAGAATCGTCCCCTTTATCTGACACCTTAACAGTCTTGGACAGATACAGTTATCTTATCATATTGCCTCCGTTTTCATGTATTACTCGCCAAAGCCATCTTAGTATATACATCAAGAATAAGACGTGGGTGGATTTCTCAATATATGAAGGTTTAAAGTTAGATATACTGTCATCCAATATTTTTTTTTAACGGCTCCTTCAATAAAAACAATTAAATAAATAAAATGTTGCGTTAGAATAAATAATTGAAAAATATTAGCAACGTGATCTTTAACACACTTTTTATTATTTATTGGAATATATTAAAAATTACAAAAAAAAAAATGTGTGAGCCTTACTTCTTCTTATTAAATGAGTCTGTCTTATAATTTTGTAATTTTTAATAAATTTTAATCAATAATATTATTCTCATTTTCTCTTTTCAATCGATTAAAATTTTTCTTTATTTTTCTTTTCATAATATTTTCTCTATACATCTTCACTAGAACAACACATTATGCGTACTTTAAATATTAGGTTTATGAGTTTTTTCACTTATATATTATTCAACATGTCTTTCTAGTTATTAAATGTAGGATTTTATCTTTATAATTATACTCCAACACTTATATTAAAAATTATTTTAAATTTTTATAAAAAAAATTACTAATCAGTGTCAGTTATGACTAGCTAGTATAAGTTTTAAAAAATAATAACAACATAAATCAAATTAGGGTTGGTCAAACTAACACTAATATCTTGGGAGAGAGGAGAAAAATAAAATGAATAAAAATAGGTGAGAAATAAAGTGGAAATTAAAAATATTTTATTGAAGAGAAAAAATGAAAAAGGAGATAAGGAAAGAGATAAAGAGATGAGTAAAAATAGGTAGAAAATGGTTCAATAGGTCTAACAATTTTTAAAGCCAAATATTTGCGTATGAAAAAAAATGAATATATATAATATCCAGTCGTAGAATCATGCAGTACCACACTTGGTCTAGGAGAGAGCATATATAAAGTTGTTTAGATATGAAACATATATAAATTAATATTTGCTTCTTGTGGAAGCTACTGCCCCAATATTCCTCACCCTGCGTATAAAAGAACTCTGGTTATACCAAGGGTAATGGTAATGGATCCATCGTCTTTGGTGGATTTGACTCATCCAATAACTCTTATTACTGATTAATTAATCTCTTGTGAAAAGCAAGGATATTATCTTCTATAATAAATATTATGTACTATCACTTAAACTGATGTGTATCTCTAATATTTCTACTAAAATAATGAGGTTCTTATACCTCCTCTTTATAAACATTATGTCTATTTCATGTTTTGTGTCCATCTTCTGCAATTTCCTTGTACACGTCTCATCTCCCATTAAGTCACTTATGCTTTGTGTTGAAATGAGGATCAAGGAATTATATAAATGATTAATCTAAAAATATATATAACTATGATATATATGTGGAATTATATAAAGAAATCAATGTTAAATAATGATTCCATGATGCTATTGATACACTACCCAGTATCAGCATGAGACATCCTCCTCTGACCTCTACATATGGATAGAAAACTGCTGAGAAATTTGTTTCTTGTTGAAAATAGCATCACCTAATTAGTTATGCCAAATTCTGGTTAACAAATAGCCTAACAAGTAACACTTTAATTATTATATCTCGAATCTTGTGCTCTAGATGATAGACTAGAATCATTGTATAATATGTTTGATTTAGCGTTTACAGTCATTTGATCCACGTCCGATTCGAAGCAATATTTTAGCTTTTGCATTATCTTCATATTTTCAAGTGAAAAAGTGATTTAACGCACATTCCAGATATTGAAGCAAACACGCGTGCGGGTAATAATAATATTAATCACTTTCCTTCCTATTATAGATTAGTCAATCACACAATTTGTGGGTCTTAAGACTAAAGCTGTGTACAGTGATAATTGATGTCCATCGATTAGGATTCATATTTAACAAATTCTTATTTTTTAACATAATTTTTATTTTTTACTGCATCATATAATTTATTATAATTATAATTATATTTTCTTTTACTTTATATATTTTTGCTCTTGTTTGTTTGAGTAGAGATGGAGCAGAAGAAAATAGAAAGGAAGAATATAATATATGTATTAAAATTTTCTATCCTTTGTAATTTATATTTGTATTTCTTATTTCCTATTTTTATCTATCTAGATTTTTTTCTATTTTTAACATTTTTTTTTATTTCACTCCCAATAAAAACCAAGGATAATTATCAAATAGCAACCATGCCTCATTTACCGACAGAATCATGAACTTAAGCTTTTTCACATAATCCTCTTATCCTTGACTAATTCAACGGCTCTCTTGCTTAGTCATTGATTCATGCGTCATACGCTGACATGTGAGGCATTTGGTAGTACAGCAAGCTGCAGGGTGGAGCAACTGTCCTCAGTAATAACAGATTTTAACTAAACTGTCACAACTGAGATGAGGAAGAACAAAGCAAAATCTTTAATTGCTCGATTAAAATAAGAAAGTGCCGATAGATATTCAAGTTAAACTATCGCTCATCCTTTGAGGTATAGCTTAAATTGATTGTATATTTCCTTCCCACAAAATTTTGCTTACCAAAAAGTAAAAACTTTAGTTGATCCTCCATTATTATTCCTCTAAGAAAATTGCTTTTGTTAAATTATTAATCTCTCAAATATTTATAACTATACAAGGTTTTTAATTAGCTGCCCATCGTACCGTATCGATCAACAGTATTCAGCATTGGATTAAGTTCTAGCGTGTCAGATAAAGTTGTCCGTGCACAAAATCGACAGCATATATCATTTTTGTAATGACATGTTTAGAGATAGGATTAGGAGAATATAATTGGAAGGCCGCAAAGTGATACGTACCATGTAGATATAGCCCGTTAAAAAAGAGGAGGAGTACCAATACCCAGGAGCCCTGATATTCTCTTCTCGCATCTATAAAATGGCAATATCCCTTCAACACTATGTATAGCAATTAATTAATGAAAACCCAAAACAAAGTTCATAGATATACTTGTTAGTTTTTTCTTCCCCTTGATTAACTTTCAATGGCAGGTTTCGTACGATGTTTTGCCAACATGATGGATGGAGGTGATAACAGCCGGAGTGTGGCAACTCAACCTCAATCAAATCCCAACAATAACATGATGAATAGTACTCCATTGCCTCCTCTTCAACCTCCTGCAGTTGGCCTTCTCAACGGAGACAATCAGAACCTATTTTGAGTTACAAACAACACCAACGTAAAATTGAAGGGCGATGGTAATGGAGCGTTCACGCTTGGCAACTTCAAATGAATCACCACTCTAGCCGTTTTAATGGCCTTCCTATATATAAATAACAAGGGCTGCAAGTACAAAAGGGACTATAATAAAACCACTTTCAGCTAGCCTTGCCCTAGCCACATACATGATTGTGTAATAATATTATCAACAGCTTATAACAAGTTAACATACGTTACTATAACATATGAAGTTGCTGATCTAAATAAATAAAAAATAAATAAAAGCTATAACATAAGAATTCGCTTAGCCCAGTTTGTTTATATTTTGTCTTTAAGTTCTTCTAGATGTCTCCTAACTGGAATGAAATTTTGTCTATTGCTTTCATTCTATTGCATCATATTTTAAATAATCAATTCACCAAAAAAAAAAATATTTTAAACAATCCAAATAATAAAAACTTAGTATCATTTTGTTTCAAGCTAATTCATTTAATTCCTTTCAATCAATCCAAACATAACGTTAAGTGCATGACACGACTTTTGTTACACATTCTTACGGTTTTTCTTTATTGTTGGATCATCCTTACGTTAAATGCTAAGGATTGCCCTTTCATAAATGTTTTGGAGCTCAAATAAAGGAACTGCAAATTTCTTTCACAATCCATAAACTAAAGGAATGGACCATTAACTTTGTCAACATAATTGTTTAGGGAGTTTAAACTGTGAGCACAAATACTTAATTATGAACGTCCTCAGTCCTCACACTAGCCAATTTTTATATATACAAATAAAGTCTCTCATCCATCCAAGGGTGAAGAATTTGATATGCTCAACTCCCCAATGTTGAACCTTGACTATTAACTATTAAGACTTAAGAGTCTTAGTCTCTCCAACGGTTGACACAAGTTGGGTTGCAGCAAACAAAAATGAGTGCCATGCCTTCTTCCCCTTTGGCTGGTGCCTACACACATTCAGAAATTTCAGAACATCCCCAAGGCCCCAACTAGCTAAAACATAGTTTCTGAACATGAAGGCTGAAGTTTTACTATAAATAAATTGCAATCAAAAGAGCATCATCTTCAATGCTACTTCAAAGGGGATTAGAACATTTCAGATTCAAGGCGTTAGTTACAATGAAACTTTCTTCACCTACACATCATACATGCATTAATATTTGTGTACAGATATGCATAATAGAATTTAATGACTTAATTAATTCGTAGACATTTGCAAATAATAGGAGTGACCTCATCGAGGTGCACTGTCCGGTGTTCAGTTAAGGAACTAATTTAGCATTTCAACAAGAAAGTGGCTTACATTAAATATAAAAACATCCAATGCATAAAAAATAAAAATAAAAAATTAGTGGGTAAAATATTATGAGAAAATATGACCATAATATTCCATCTTCTGATTTCCGTGATGAGATTTTAATATATATATATATATATATATGGTCATATAAAATTACTAGTTTGTTATTTTGTTTCTCTGCCATAGTCAGTAGGATTTAACCTTGAAAAAGACAGCTTCTCCATGATTGCATTGAGAGCAGCGAACAGACTTGGTGCGAGGAAGGGTTGGATCTGCAGCTACATTTTCCAGCTCTCGAGTGCGCCGTTGAACAGAATGATGTATCTTATTTCTATAGGCAACATTAATATCGGCAATCTCCTGCTCAACAATGGAAAATTGATCACACAGGCATATCCAAACTTATCTGATAACATCAAAACTGGATGTAGTCCCTTGAATTAGTTTTTTTCATAAGAAAAACAAGTGTGTAAATTTCTTATAGCAAAAAAAATCAAATGTAAATAACTTTCTTGCATTTAATTGAGATTCAAATCATGAATCGGAAGACCTATTTATTTACTAAATCGTCAATCCAACATTATCGTGAATCGTAAGATTTACAATCAACAATAAAACATAACATATACAATAACAAAGACATATAAAACTAATAAAAGCACAAATTCATAATCAACAACTAAAAAAAAAAAAACACAATACCCATGAAATTTTAACTTAAAAGCAACTTTTAACTTTTAAGCCCTAGGAAAGATGGCAAGAGACATGATATATCAAAGGCACTGTTACTCAATGCTCAATTCTCTTTTGACATGAAATGGAAACACAATGATTCGCTATGAAAATGCATATGGAATGAGAACGGTGAAGTGAGAATAAAAAAGCAACAGCAACAGACAGAAGCCAGATGCCTCTCCAAACATAAATCAATTGTGAGTGAAAGCAAAACAAACACCATTCATCCATTAAATCAATAGGGGAAGCTTCCTTAGGACCTAGCAGAAATATAGAAAAATTTCATTCCTATTAAAAATCACACAGTGCAAATCATCGCATTGACTCCAAAATTCAATCTCCAATTGATCAGATTCATCAACAACAGAGACTTTTGAGATTTGAGGGCATTTTCAAAATCAACAATATGGTACTAATTCCATTCCCAAGCAATTGCATTGTAGTATAACCACATTTAATCAGTAGAATGGTCAGTTATTATTAATAGGTGAATCGTTAGTTCAGATTCAAAATGGGGAAAACACATAGAGCATTAATGATTAGGTTAAAGTGAAACACCAAAAAGAGCTAATAGAAATGGAAAGCAAAAGAGAAGAGATGAACCTCGTGATTGCAGTTGCAGCAAGCATAGAGAAGGAGCTTGTCCTCCTTATCCTCCGTAGGGTACAGAACGTTGTTGCTGCCGAATGAAGGAGCATTAATCAATCCATGGATTAAAAAGAAAGAAACAGAATAAATGAAAGGAAAAAGAGAAAATGGGAACAAAGCAGCGGCGGCAAAATTTAATGGTACTCATCTTTCACTCGAAACCAAACAAGGAACAATCGATCGCAGTTTTGGCGGGCAGGCTCTCTCCCTTAATATTCGGTCTCTTCGGTTTGATGAAATAAATAGCTTCAACTTTTAACTTTTTTTTCAAATTAAGTTGAAGTTTTATTTTATTAATTTACACAATAAAAATCGATATTAGTTATCAAACTGGAAGCTATTTTTAATAACAATAAATAGTGTATATGACAGTACGAAGAGTTTTATTCACATTACTGTTTCATATGATAAGTTTCTTAATTTTTACATAACTATTTAACAGTGTATCATCTGAGACATCACAAATTTGGGAGAGAAAAAAAGTTTTTTCAAAATAAAAACTAAAAAAAGAAGAAAACTGTTTTTCACTAATCTGTATTATAGTAGCTTGTATATTTTATTAAATGCATATATTACTTATAAAATAATATTAATAATTCTATGAAGTAATCATATTTTAACTAAAAGAAATATAAGAAGTTGACAAATTTGCAAGTATCACGTACAATATCATATCCATTTACTGGGCGGATCCAGACTGAAATAAGAGGGAGGATCAAACACAAAAAATAAAATTACCTAATAACTATATTTCATAATATTTCAATATGCTAAATATTTACATTAATATTCTATTAAAACTCAAAAATGTATTTCTTATATGTCATGAAAATAAATTAATAGTTGAATTTATGCTATTTTTTTAATAATTTTCTTTTCAATGTATATTAACAAATAGTTAATAAATATTTTGTATTTCATCTAATTACAAAGTCTATTATTTGTTACTAAGACATCATATTTGAAAATTTATTTCTTGTGTGGTGTTTATGTCTTTCAACTTTTATCTCTTGCCAATGTTGCAAGCTCTAGCAACTCACTACTACAATGATTTTTATGGTGTGTTTTCATCATTTTAAAATTATAACAATCTCAATTAAGGTATGTTTGGATACAAATCAGAAGTGTTTTTGAGAAATTCTCTACTGAAAATATAGTATTTTTTTTTCAGTAGAAAAACTCTCAAAAGCACTTCTAGCCTTGTATCTAAACAGGCTCTTAATCAAATAATAGATGTTTATGTGAAATTTAGAAAACAAGATCTCTTTCAATTGTAAGAAATAGAGTTTAATAATTAAATATTAACAAAAAAACTAATTATATAATAATTAAAATTTGATGAAATATAATATTTATTTAAAAATATAAAATTATTATTGATTTTATAATTTGAAAAAGTTATGAGATAAAAATTGATGATATTAAATAAAATTTGATAAAATATAATATTTACATAAGATTTCTTAAAAAAAATATTATTATTTATTTTATAATCTAAAAAGAAGTTAAGAGATAAAAATTAATTATATAATAAAAATTTAATATTCAGTTTCAAATCAAGTTTTCTATTACTAAAAAGATATAATTCAAGTTAGTTGAACGTGTAAATATTATAAACTGTTATGTCCATCCCCCTCCATTAACTTAAGTAAATATGCATGTACTATGTCAAAGACCAATTTTGACTAATATTATTACATTTAGTGTGATAAAGAAAATTTCAAAATGAGGTCAAATTTGAGGTAGTAAGGTATATTATGATTTACTTATATGGATTAGATATTCACATTAGAGGGGGGAAATAAAAGGGGAAAAATAAAATATTATCATATTAATATATGTAAAAGATCAAAATTATTATTAAAAATCAGCAAATTAGTCTAACAATAATAAAAGGTGATGTACTCTTGTGTGCCAAGAGACTATATAAAAGCGTTTCCTACTCAAATTTTACCATATAAAACATCATTTTTCATTGTAAAAAATCTCAATTTTTCTCCTCTTGAAATTCTATTATCACATCTTACAATTTTATCAAAAAAAAATTATATTATTTGACTTTCAAATTATTTTACATTTTACATCTATCATAGTCCCTTATATATATAAATAATTATAAATTTTAAAATAAAATAAAATCCATAGAGGGACTGTTTGCGTTAATTGTTAATTTTTGACATTCAGTGGTTTTGTTCATATTCAATTGAATGGTTATTGTTAATAGTTGTATTAGAAACACCATGTGCTCCAAATCTAATTATATGAATGAATAAACGAAAATTATTGTCTTTAAAAAATAAGGTATTGCGTGATGGGTATTATTAACCCATTAAGTTTTTTTTATAAAGCTAAATTGTATTGATACAAAATTTACGATTCTTGGTAACATTGTTTAGTGAGTACGGGGTAGTAACAGACTTCTAATAACACAGTGGAAATATGCTTATGTCTTTTTATCAAATAAAGTTAACATGATAAAATCATGGTTTCATTGTGTTTAATTTTTTTACGAAAATATATATATATATATATATTAACAAAACGAAAACAAGCTCTGCATTAAAATAAAGGACGAAAACTGTGAAGAAAGAGGTAGAATAGGAAATTCAAGGGAGGAGGAGGATAGGTTTTGGGGGGGGGGGGGGGGGGGGGGGGGGGGGGGGGGGGGGGGGGGTGAACTAGGGAGTGGAAGAGAAAGAAAAAAAGCGGAGAGAATAACAAAGCCCATTAATATTAAGAGGTGCTTATATACTGCAAACTTCTATCCAGAATTGCTTACGCTGATGTAACGGAAACCTTAAAATCGAGGAATGCAGCATTGCATTGCACCCAAGTCAAACTAATTCTAAATTTCAAAAGGAGTGGAATGATGGTGGCACTTTCTAGTTTCTACAACTTTTTAAGGAAATAAGGCAATTTATAACATACTACCAGAAGATGGACCACTCTAGCTATAATACACACACAACGTATAAGTGGCTTGCGTCCTTAATGACGTCTAATTGCTAGATGGCTTGTGTTTGAGCTCTATTGAAAACACTATTAATAAAAAAGAAAAAAGGTAGTACCCCAATATAATTTTCAATTTTCACTTTATCATAGTTATGCATGACCCAAAACACACACATCAACAAAAGTAAGTAATCTAACAAGACTAACAATTGACAGCGGAAAAAACATAAGATATCCATCCACCAGAAGCAAGAAAACCAAAAGCTAGCAGGGTTCATAATAAGCCAACAGATGTAAGCAATAAGCTCAAGGTCAATTAGTTTGATGTTTAGTCAAGACGCCGGAAAGCCCTCAGATTTTTGTTTTTTTGTGTACAATGACCCAAAAAAATAAAATAAAAAAACCTCAGATACAAAGAATATGTAAGAACCAACTCACTTATGAAAGGCTCAAACTATACAAGAATTAAGTTTTAAATGATTATCCGAGTATAACAACATTTGAAACTTGCATCAATTGCAAAATCCATCCAACTTCTTAAACATCTCTATTAAATAGAGCACATCTACAAATTTTTTACTTAAATCACAGTAATGCATGACCCTTAAGGCTTAACACACACACACACACACACACCACACAGGCTTCCAAAGATAGAAAGATCCATCAACAAAATTAACAAGACCAACTACAATTGACAACAGAACAAAACATAAGGGATCCACCAGGCATCAAAACCAAAAGCTACCATGGTTCATAGTATGCCAACTGATGTAAGCAATAAGCTCAAGATCAGAAGGTTCAAATGTATAATATAGATGCACAAAAGCACTCAGGGCATGTCCACAAAGTTAAGTGTTGAAAGATTAAACCTAATTTGCAAGTATCTCCAGGATAACATAGTAATCAAAGAAACAAAAACACAAACCCTGCATCTAGCAAAGCTTATTCTCCATTACCAATATCACAAACAAGTACCATACCTGCTGAACCTTCTTGATTGTATCCATGGACTTAGTAACAATCCAACATATTCCCCCACTCACCAACCCTTTTGTTGCTCCACACATTCTTCGGTCTCATTCAACGTCTTCGATTATGCCTCTTCTTTCTTCGGCTGCTTTTATCATCGGAATCAGAGTCTGAAGCAGAATCTGAATCAGATGATTCTGATGAAGTGTACCTCTTGCGTCTCCCTCTCTTTTGCTTCTTCTTTCTTCTCCGTCTCTGTTCCTCCTCTGAATCAGAAGATGAACTGTAACCTGAACTACTTTCTGAAGAATAATCCGATCCAGTAACAGATGATGACCCACTGCCACTATCAGTCTCGAAAACAGAATCCTCGCTATCGCTAGCAGAATCAGAGTCCTTCCGATGCTTCCTTTTGGTTTTTTTGGAACTTGTTTTTACCTTTTCCTCCTTAGCATCAGGAATATTATCATCCAAATCATAAGTCACAGACACATTCACCCTCAATTTAGGGTTTTTAAGTTGCTGGGTCCGGGATGGCCTTGAAATGTAAACCCGTTCATTCTTGCATTCATATGTCCAGTGGCCACTTTGGAAACACTTTTGGCACTGAGCCAATCCACCGGCTGCCGACATTGCAGGCTTGAGGTCTTTTCTTACCCCCAATTTAACAGCTTTTTCGGTACTCATCAAATACATCTGCCTCTTTGCTTCCCTTTTCTCCTGCCATCTGCTAGGCCCTTCTTCCTTCTGCCCATAAGCATTGACGTTTCGGGCAGCTGCAGCCGCCGCCCTTTCAGCCTGGGCACGACTAAGGCCTTTCGCAGCACTCAAGGCTGCAGCCTTGATTCTTTCAGCCGCAGCCTGAGATTTCTCCTCCTTCTTACTAGACATGTTCTCTATATGGCCTCAAATTTGTATTTGATGACAGAAAAATAAACTCCACAGCATCTAAGTTCCCTAAAAACTAATTGCGCACTATGAACAATCAACACCTGTGATTTAGAGCCAGAAAAAAAAAATGAACGAAAAGCCCAATATTGCAAATACTATGAAAATCAAAGAATCTCACGAGCGTTGAGGTGTGTTGCAGATGCAACAATCAGAGTTAGGGTTCGTTCATAGAGATTTAAGAAGAAGAAGAAAAACAAATTAAATCGAACGTATAAAAAAACCCTAAACAATATCCATTGGAGTCATTTTTTCAACCAGAATTTTTGGATTTACGACTAACGCTAACGATGAAAGAATTGAAATGAAAATAAAAGTCCATGAATTGAGTTAAATTAAATGAAAGCACGGGAATTGTGAAAAGATCTCACCTCAACAGGTATTGAGCAAGAAGTTCTCTTTTCCCTCAGATTTCGAAACTCGATTCAGAATTGAGGAAATGGGCACGGTCACTTTAATCAGAGCAGCCCATATATAAACAAGAAAATTAGGGTTGAATGGGCTTTCGTTATTTTTTCAAAATATTAAAATATAATAATTATTAGTAATTGCATTCATTGTATTAAAATATTTATTCTTACATGTAAAAAAAAAATGATTGGAGAATAACTTCCCAATCGCAGAAGCCAGAAATAATTACTTTTTTTATATTAAAAGCCAAAATAATTACTGACATAGTTGGTAAACTTTCAAATAATCTTTTTAGAAAGAAACTAATATGAAAGAGGTTCTATAAATTGATATAATAATTTAATTAGAAGAAAAAATTCATTTTATTTTTATTTATTTATTCTTCTAAAAGTGCTTTTAAATAATTTTATTCAAACATATCTTGTAATTTTCTATTTCATCCTCCTTTTCATTATACCATTCATTTTTCTTTTTTTCTAACTTTGAAGCGAGTAAAAATTAGATTGATTGTCTCTCTTAAGTAAAAATAAAATATAAAAAAAATGAAAGAGTCGATAGTAAGAAAGGGGGCTTGCTTGGACAAGAATTCAAAAGCCACAAGGAGAGTTGGGCAGGTTAATGACTAATGAGAAGAACAAAAATCAGAAGATAAAATCATGAACACAGGAACTGTCCAAAATTAGAAAACAAAAAAAAAGAAGTTATCAACCTCTGAACATCTAAAAATCTTAACATTAAACAGGACAGACGTTTAGAATATCCCGATTAGAAGTTTCGCAGCGGTTGAGATAGTGGCTCCAGTGATAGCACAATGCACCATATGTTCGTGAGATGAGTCTCCTAACGTGAGTACAAATGTTGTCACACTGATTGCTCCAGACATTGCTCTATTTTTCTGAATCCAACACAATAAATCATTATATAATCTTCTAATAAGTACCAACAAAACAACATTTAATTAATTAGCAGTTAGTGATTGAACGATCAAATGATTTCCAAATCTTAAGTTAATAATAAGCCCATATATAATCCACTATTTGCCTTAAAATGTGTAACACAGGTACAGAACATGACTACATGCGCACGAGGAAACTTGAAAATGTGTAGTCATTTCGTACTTAACTCATGTTGTTTACAAAAAAAAAAACTAAAAACAATCTCTAATCATTTGCAAATTCATATATAGAGGAACTATATTGGTGTACCACATATTCTAGTAGGCATTGCTTCTCACGGGCAACTTGGAGACAAATTATAGTGGCATTGCTTCAGTTGATTAGTAGCTTAAAAGACAATGTTAACATGGAATCTAACTTAATATCAAAACCTATAGCTCATCTCCATGTCACCTATCCTGATAATTTTGTTAGGCAACTTCACTGAGAGTAGGTCTGAGACTTTGTTAAGTGTACAAGATGCTTAAGATGTTTGATGTAGTAGTTTTAAAGAAGTCCATAAGCTGGTTTCATATTGAAAGCACTTGAAGATGAAATTTGCTTAGACATATAATGATTTGACTTCGATGAAATTTACGTTGGGGTAAGTCACGTCTCACGAGTACATTGCTGCTATCTGGTTCCACTCAGCAACCCATTTTCCAGGATCTAGGTTGGTTGCACTACTAATATACTTGAGTAAATTGCACAACCAATCTAAACCGTGAACAGTCGTAGCAAAACCACCACACAACGAAATTAAAGGCTGGGCAATTACAACACTGCAGTTTAGCATAAAAGGCGGCACAATACGGAAAACCAAGGTTTAGCATGGCAGCAACAACAAACAACAATCAACATCAACATCAATAATATCTTTAACCCAAGTTGATTGAAATCGGTGGTAGATAAACCCAATGAAGAAAAAGAATGAAAAGAGGAGGAGAGAAATGAAGAGGAAAAGAAAAAAATATAAATCCAATTGCAATATGGAAAAACTGCATAAGAGTTCTTTGCAATGCTCTACAGTTTAATACAGATTTACAACGGTTGGTGATTCCCACATTAGTGAAAAATGGGCCTTAGAGGGAGAAAAAAACACACGGAAAACCTGTGTAGGGCAAGATATTGGCGCCCTCTATCACGAAGTTCAAATACTGAGAGGGGTTATATAATATAGTATAACATGAATAATCACCCCTCACCGGGCACTTGGATATTCTGGCAGAAACTTTGAAAATAAATGAGCTGGAAGAGGTAAATTTTGGGGAAGGGGAAAATACAGAATTATTTCTCAGGAATGTCATACAAAAACAACTACTAAGCTCAAGCCCAAAATAGCAAACTGAAGAATAGGAGCCAGATCCACCCACGTTGCTGTATTAATATCTTCCGCCTCTTTGCACTGTACAGTATTCCCACGTCCTCGATGCAATGCATAAGCAGAATTTACCCCCTTGTAGGTAAATTTCCTTCGTCTAAAAGCTCTATGTATGTAGTCAGAACCACTTGCCCACCAGAAAATCTATACGTCAAATAAAACAAATAATCTGTCCTGCATATGATTCTGAAAGCCTACGACCCATTTACAGCCATCTCTGGTGAGGATTTTGGGGCAACCAATGGACGTTCTTCTCCACCCAATTGTATATTATCTGATTTTGCATGCAAGCAATCAGAAAAACTTCTAGAGGCTTCACCTTCTTTCTCTACGTGATTGTCTTCTGCTGCAATGTTGCTATTATTGGAACTGCTGCTTCTAGAAATATTTTGTACATCCCCCTGATTATCTTCGCTTGAGCTCATCCTCCCATCTTTTCGAGCACATGTATGAATGTTGATTGATGTTTTTTTACTAGGTAGCACAGCTTGGCTCAATGTTGAACACAAGGCAGCAAAAACACTATCTTTAGATTTAGAATTCTTCGATAACTTCTGTTTCTTCTCAAGTTCAGGCTCATCTTTGGAAGGTAATTTCCTCTTCAGCCTGAGAGACTCCATTATCCCATCATCTTCCTCAGAAGTTTCTGGCTGCTTCCTTGGCGGTGGCTTGTAATCCTCATCATCTTCATCATCCTCATAGTCAACCAGTGACCTCGGACTGAAAATCAGGATAGACAATTATTTTATAGCATATATGGACTACAGAAAGTTAAACATAATACTAGGAAACGGAAGTCTACCTTAACTGTGAATAGCTTGCAGCAACTCCATTGGATAGATGAGGTTGCTGGTGTCCTTTCTGATTGCGTGGAACAGATGCAGAAGCACTATCCTCCTCATCACTGATCAAATAAACAAAACTTTAAGAGACTCCATACTAACTGTATGAACAACTGAAAAGCTACTAGAAATGATCAAAGAAAGAAGATATGTACCTGTCCTCATTAAAGTACTGTTCTTCTTCTCTCTCCAGAGCACGCTCATCATTTCGTCTTCGAATGTCCTCTACAGCAGTGGCATCTTTTGTCCCACCATTATCCAAACACTGCAAGCAAGCACATAAACTCAAGCCTATGTCCGGCCCACAAGTCATGCTCGTAAAGAAAAAAGGCTTACCTGATCATATTTAACTTTCAGCGAGTGAATTGAAGCCAAATACTCAAATTTCATCAGCTGGTCCCAAAAAGAATCGACTATGTATTTCAGCAATAATTTCAGATTCTCCTACACAATACAATATTATTAGCACAACATTGCTTGAGCCATTTCAGATCCAGAACACTTATTAAAGAGTCACCTTTCGAATAAACTCAAAAAGTTCCAGAACAGCAGAATGGAGCAGATTGTAGCGATTGCCATTAGAAACAAATGCATCAATAATTGGCTTCAGAACATTATTCCTAACAAAATAATTTATCAGATGTTCATCCTGCATGTTAACCCTCCAAACTGTTAGATGAAATGCAAAATGAACTGTTTTTATAAAGGAAAAACATTTCTTTGGTAACAAGGATGATGAGCTCCAAAACAGAGTCAACTTAGTCACAAAAAATTAGACATCAAAAAGAAGAAAGGGGTTGCAGGTTGCAACCGACAAAACTCTAGCTCAAAACATGATTCAAAAAAATATATAAAATGAAAATTATTAATAATTTTGAGGAACAAGGGTATCAATTCTCGATTCAAATTAGAGAACCTAAGTTTTGAATTGGAAATGGTTAGATTTAGAAGTAAAATGAAAAATGGCTTGAAATATATTATATAAATGATGTACAGTTGTATCATTAACAAATTTTCTACCAGAAACTGATCCCAAAACAACTTAAAACCCAAATCTCACAAAACAAAATTATAAAATACAAGTCATAAACTGAATATTACTAGCAAGTGAAGTTTCATATATGAGCTATTTTAAAAAATTGGCCCCCAATATGGAAAATTTGTTCCTTTGTTCTGTCTCAAGAACAGCAGAGGAAACATTCACAGTAATAGACTAACAAAATAAGATTTCTCCTGCAAATGAAGTGCATTTGCTTATCTGTTTTCTTTTCTTTCTTTTCGCTAAAAAAATGTTCAGTTTCATTTCACTTCAGATCGCATTGGGTCATCCTTGACCCAATTTAACAGGAGATCTTGAATCAGCACAACTCCATGATTCACTATCTCAAAACAGAAAACATAATTCTGGCAATTCATGCCCTTATTTTCGCCACCATATGACTAGCTCTCCAAAAATCATTTGTGTATATCAAACCATTCGATACAATTCACAGATCACATAATTTCTACAATTGTGCTGGAGTCTAATAAAACAAAAAGAGAGAAAAAAAAACATTAAATTATTTCCAGGCTTTAGCTTCAGTAAAAGTCAGTTTCATGAAACACAGCTTCCATTACAGAAGCCACAGCGCCAATACAAATCTGGGAACCCCCTAAATTTCAAACCAAACCACCAGGGCAGCTGCAATTGACAAAACTAAGATATCTACCATAAAACAAGTAAAATTCTAGACTTCTTCAACCAGTTTAACCAATTTACATGATCCCCACAATTCATAATGAAACAGTGGAGTTATCCATCATTTCCCAGTATTATCTGTTCACAGATTTACTTGTCAATCACCTTTTATTAGGAGAAATTTGTAGCCTGTTGTAACATAGCTCTACTATACAAAAGTAATAATAGCCATCTATCTATTCAATGTAAATTCCCCCTGAACAATAATCAGATTAACATTATCTAGAATATTCGCTTTTCAAGTCACAGTATATGCATAAATGTTAAACTTACATGGCGAGAGAGAATAGTTCGAACGAACCGGACAGCACCAACAACTAAGTATCTTTCTGCTCTCCATATCAATAGCAATATTTTCTCAATAACATTATTAAGAAGAAAGTTGCACCTAAAAACAGCAAAGAGAACCATGAACATAATTTCCATGCTTAACAGCAAAAAGTCAACCGATACTGCAGAGCAACAAGGAAATACTTTATTCTGTATGGATGATGTAGGACACAAAAGCATAGTAATTCACATATGTTTGATAGTATCTCCGGCTTTGTTCCACTCTGACGCTGAATTCTTCGTCCAGGACCTATTGATTTGCCACTTGCATCAGCAGTATTTTCTGAAGGACAAGATGCTGTTATAACCTCAATCAATTGCCCCAAATGCCTCTCAAAGAATATGTCAATAATAGTGTCCCTCTGTCAGATAAAACTAAAACAGTCAATAAAACAAGTTGAGGAACACCTACCATACAAACATAGAAATAGACTTTCATCTTACGTGAAACTTTAACTGACAAGTTTTTCCAACAATTCAGCAGATATATTATAAAATACAACTCAACATTCAAAACATATCCCTGCACAAACAAAACTTAGTATGTTGACTTCAAAAGCAAAGCAAGAAAAAGTTGATATAACACCAGTTAATAAATTGAAGAATAGTATTTTTAAATCACACAAAATACAGAAGAATTTGCTGTCCCAGAGTCAAAAAGACTCTTTAGATGTGTTCACTGTCCAAATTACCAGAAACACATATATCAACCTATTCCCTTTTTACACACATAATTAATAAAATGTAATTGATTCAAACTATCTGCCCTAAACTATCAACATAACAGTTACTATTCATTTCAACATATTCTAAGAATATGAGCAAAGAAAATTACCATTTAAATAAAATACAGCCATTAAAAAAGGATACAAATGCAAAACAACAAGTATCAGGATACGGAATTGAGTTGAGAAATTTTAAGTCAAAGATAAGACCTTTCCTTAAAAATTAAGAACTACATAAGAAACACATATAAATATATTTCAGTCAAGAAGAATAATGGTCATATAAAAACAAGTTACAAACAAGGTAAAAATAGACATGTTCCAGAAAATAGCAGAAACATGAACCTGTGGTCCAGACAATGTGCATGAGTCCAATAAATTGCGAAGAATTTCAAGAAACTGGCAGTGCATGTTCTCTCCAAAATCTGTTAACATTCCTTTAACCTGCACAAGATATTATGAGTAATAAATACAAGCTGGACTAGCCTTCCATTAAGTCATAACTATATATCATGCATAGATCACATATGCCTTCCAATAATTAAATTTTAATTAGTTCCAGAGTGTAGTTCAGAGTGAGGGCATGCTGTGGCCATTGTATCTAAAGATAATGGATACAACGCGAGCAATATATATCAAGGTGTGGCCAATTTGTCTTTAAAGATTTTAAAAAAAATTAAAAAAGGAGCAATTTTTTAATGTTTCTAATTCTTATTTTTTAACTACGCAAACTGATTTAAAAACAGTATCACCAAACAGAATTTGTCTTTTTCTTTTTCAAAAAACAATTTTCAAAATTATTTTACATAACACTAACAGTTTTGGGTGGGAAAAAAAAAAAAAACAATAGAACACAATCAAACTTCATCTTAGGGTGTTATGAAGCTTGAGTTCTTCAGATTCCTTTCTATCTGTGTAACCTTATGTCCTCCATCTTCCATTGGACCAATCAAACCACATAGTTACTTTTTGCAGTAACTGTTGACAGTTCACACTCTCAAAACAGTCCCAAGTCTTCAATCTTTAGTTCCTTTCCTTTGGCTCTGAACCATTAGCAAGACTATACCATGCCTTGCATTCATTCTTTAAGTAATACATCATTTTCACTATCACAGACTACACATATATCCTACAACAGTCTGCAGCACACAAGGAAACAAGCAAAACACCCCACCAAATAACACAACTGACTTCTGGTTTCAAAATTGCAGTATAGCAACAAAGATATTATATATAGTTTCACCTACAAAATTTTTAATTTTATTTATATCTGCTAATTCTTTATATATGAATGTCATATATAAAGTTTATGTGAACTCAGTTGCATACAAAACATACCAAAAGTCCAAGAAGTGCAAATCCTTCCTGTCGAACAAAATAGGATCGCAGAAGATTGGGGTCTTGATTCAAGAAAAGAATGAGGATATCTGTTCTGCAACCATCACAATGATTTCCCATTAGAAATTAATCATAAGGAAAGTAAAATAAGAAGCAGTCAAGTGAAATTTTATGCAGATCAAAGTGGCAAAGGGGAAGCAATACCCAGTTAACACAAGCTTCTTGTCTTGACTTTGCAAAACATTGGTGATAACATCAAAGATGCCTTCGTTCATTAGATCCCTACAGACATTCAGAATTTGAAATTAATGACCAGTGCATGGTAGTTGAATTGGGATTCAAATTGTGAATTGTAAGATTCATGATCAATAATAAAACATATGTATCTAATGAAGAGATATTAAAGCACATATTCATGATTAGTAACTAAAAAACATAACTCAGAACATGAGATGCATGAGTTCTGTTGAAATTTGTTATACAAGAATAATATTAAAATTTATAATAAATATTATATTATTAAAATAATTAAAATTATTATATATTAAAAATTAAGAAATATTCTGCTATTAAATTTATTATATATTAATTAGATTATGTATTTGAAAAAGTATAACAGATTTTATTTATAATAGATTTTATGAATGATAACAGGCTGTCTCATGATGACAAACAGCAAAACATTAGTTAATAACTATTCTGCTATCAGTCTTACGAAATTAATTCTTAAAAGACAAGCAGCAAAACAGGTTGTCTCATGTTGACCAATCAAACATAACATACCTAAAAAGCCGAAGCTGCTGGACCATCTGCAAGCTCTTGCTCAAACTACAAAACTCGTGTAAGAAATAAACCTGCTCATCCCACATAAGAGGCAAACACTATTAGAATAAGAATCTATGGTAGATTAAACAAGGCAGCATTTACATTTAAGCACTACAGAAATGCAACCATACAAGATAGGAAGAACTACTAACATAAAACCTGAGTATATGATAAAAGTACTACCAACTAAGAATATGAGAACGTGAAACTGATAGAGAAACAAGTATTTACTATTTACTGGGATTCTATTTCTTTTACAAGTAAAATGTAAAACTTCACCAGATAGAACCACCTGATTGCAAATGTATAATAAGGAACATCTTCAGGAAGGAACAAATTAAAATCACAATGGAAATTGTACAGTAGCAGTGCCATGTATAAGTTTGCTTATTAGATAAGTGGTCATAAGAAGGATGGAATGGGACGGGATAGAAAGTGGATAATTCTCTGTTTCGAGTACAAAATATAAGGAGGAGGGTGATGAGGCCCATAAGGGGGAATAGCTTTTCTTTCCAGGTATAGGCAAAGAGAAGCAAATAGAACAATATCTTCATCAAGGCTTACCAAGTTCTTCTTTGATTCTTGAGGGGTGGTGGGCGATTTTAGCCTAGCAAACAACTCCTGGATAAATGTACTGTCATCCTTCAACAAAGAGACAACCTAAAAATAACAGAGCAGACAACAATAAGGACATCATTCACTAAATTAAATGAGATGTCTTTATTCCTTGTTAATCAAATCTTACATAGGCATTGTTTGAATGTATTATGGAGTTAAGATTTGCACCAATACCCTCATCCAAGACTCTCGCCAGAACAACATCCTGGAAGTGAGAAGGGAAGGTAAAAATCACAATGAAGATGAAATCAAACAGCAATTAAAGGCATAAAAAGAGCGAAACCTTCAAAAAACCAACTCTATATGTCTGATGTATCTTTGACAACACAACGGGATCTTTTATAGGTATGGCCTACAAGAGAAAATAGGTAAATATTATTAGGTAAAATTTCCTACCACATCTACAGAGTACAGATCTACCTACGTTGCAGCTCTCCAAAAATAAAAAGATAACATACCATACCTCCTTAAAAACAACATGCTCCTTTAAGAATTTACGATGATGTTGAACACAAGAAACCTCTGGATCATCTGCATATTGCTAAAACAAGTGGTTCAAAAAAGGTAGAGGGAAAGAATGAAGAAATGAAATCATCTAAATCAAATACATAAAACTTAAACCTCTATTAGCAGGTAAGAAAGGCTAAAATACAACAAACAAATTATAAAATAAAATAAATTAAAAACAAAACCACAGGATAGACGTGAAATAATGGCTAAATATGAATAGCTCATGTCACTTAAAAGGGGGGAAATTTCAGAAGAATACACTTACACTC
Organism: Glycine tomentella; assembly: GCA_007407185.1. Classification (NCBI taxonomy): domain Eukaryota; kingdom Viridiplantae; phylum Streptophyta; class Magnoliopsida; order Fabales; family Fabaceae; genus Glycine; species Glycine tomentella. The sequence continues at coordinate 1,002,036 of PYAF01001630.1, read as the reverse complement.
GAGGGCACCAATAATGTCCACTATAAGGTCATCACTAAAAATTCTCTCAAAAATCGCTGGACTATTTAGCAAAACTGCAATGAAGCAAACATATCACAAGAATGAATGCAGACATAATTGAAAAAAATAAGGATCCAAATCAAAATTATGTAAAAATGAATACTGACCAATCCCTTTGACTATTTTGAAAATCATGTGAAGGCCATCAATATTGTCCAAGTCTTCACACATTCTGAATACTTCCATCAGCTTCCGAAAAAACACTTGCTGCAATATAAAGACCAGTAAAAAAGGATGCATATATAAAATATACTAGAAAAAAAGTGCCATTCCAGCTGCATAAGAGATGACAAGAGCAGGGGCCTGTGACGCAATGTGACAGTATGATAGCAACATTATCACGATTCACGTGTTATATGAGGTATTAACAACTAAGATGCTAAGATAAGAATGAGTTTGATTATGTATAGGAATTGGGATAAGGATGTCTTAGGTCTGGGATATGCATCACCACAGTAAACTCTCCACCAAAAACGTTGAAAAAATCTAGAAATCATGCAAAAAGCACAGGTTTGCAACCAAAAGATTGAAACTTAAATGAATGATATGAAAGATCACCCAATTATGCAGAACTAAGGTCACTGGTGTACCCAATGAAGACAAAACATGCACTAATACCCAAGTTTTAAGTTAGCTTACATCACTTAATACTAGTTCTGTAAGCCGCAACTGATCTGCAAAGCCACTGTCAACCACAGTCTGCGAACCAAAAGGCAAAATTGATGAAAATATATTTAAGTTTCATGGTATACGTGTATGTATTGTTACTATTCTAAAAATAAAAAAAAATAAAAAAGATTAAAAGAATGTCCAAACCTTTAGAATCAAAGGAAGTGTGGATAGCTCAACAGCAGGCAACTCCCTTGGCTCACTGCTGACACTGTGAAATGGCTCACCTGAGATATCCAGCAAAAATAATCATATTAAAACAGTAAACAAGTTGATTAGGCAAATAAAGCAAAAGAAATTATCAAGAACAGCACATAAATAGCACAATTCAGCAGTATATATTATATTCTTTTGTCGCAGACTCGCAGAAGCTAAAACCAGCTCCTAGGAAATAACTTTCATAGTTGATCTATTGAATATTCAAATAATGACACTAAACAGAAGCACATCCGACAGGGAGCTAATAATGAGATTAAAATTTGCATTACTTACTATTTAATGTATTAAAATGCATATTCCTCTGGACATTGCAAATATTGTCCCTGAACGAAACAAGCATGGTAATTAAGCTCAATCTACAGCAGCAAAACAAAACATAGAAGCAGCATAACTCAATTGACAATCATTAGCTAGTTGTAAGTTATAACCATATGTAAGAGCAGCCGCTAGGCTCTTGAAAGCTAAGTGCCAGTTCTGTAGCATATTCTGGATCTCTCCATGAGATTATTGTATCTGAAGAACAAAAGCATCCATCAAACTGATAAACACCATGACCCCTTTATATTTCAAGCATAAATGAAAGACAACTGCCCTTTATTGAGAAAGAGAGGAAGGAAACATAGAAGCTACCAACTACCTTCTTGTTTCCTATAAATGTCATCAGAACTGATGCGATGCAGAAGTATGTTCTCATTATCCTCTTCATCATAAACAAATAAGCCCAGCTCTTCTGATCGCTGCATTATAAAAAAATATATTTATTTTCAATGCAATGAATCAGCGTTAGTCTAATAAAAGATAAAAAAGAAAAATCAGGTAAATGATATGCATTTACATGCAGTAATACCTACTGACCACATTTTTTTTAACATCAAACCATATTAGCTATACACATCACAAATATTTTACATGGGAGAAGCAAAATATGTAATGGTACTCAGTTTTTTTTTATCGGCCAATGTTGGTTGTTAGTTTTTTGTTAGTGGGAGGGATTCAAATCCACAACCTCCCCCCTCCCCCCCCTTCCCTTCACCACCAAGCTAACCATATAACTCCTGTAATGGTACTCAGCTATTAGAAGAAAGCAGGTAAATTAATGTTTTCAACAATCCTAAAGGAAAATGTGTACTAAAAATAGATAATATTATCATTTTATAATTCAAAAGACAAAGATGTAAGCTTCCATGGGAGTTAAAATCATTCACCAGATTGTAAGAGTGAACAATTCAACAATCTTCAGTGTCCTATGTGAGCTGACTCACATGCAGGATCAGAAATTTGGGTGAAATTGCTAGGATGGATTGTGGAATCAGTCCACTCACTAGTTATTATGGTGCAGCCGACTTTGCATCCAGGACTATAGTGTAATTGAGGGTTAAGAAGATAGTTCACGTTTAAATGAGATGCAAAGGCTTTTGATGTGGACTATTTATGGTGCACCCTCAATTTAAGGCTAATAGGCCACCCTCAACATTGTTCTCCTTTTGTCAGTCCACCCATGAGTTACAACGGTGCACCCAACTTTCTTCCATTCAAAAGCCTTCACATGCTGTGGACTATTTTCTTAACCCTCAATTATAGTCCTGGATTTAAGTCTGATCTTGAAGTTAATTGTGAACTGTATGAATATGATTGTCTGACAAGGATGGTGGTTGATCATGAAAACAATGTAAGGTTGATGTCCAACTTGATGATTACAAGGATCAACTCAGTTTGGTGGTCCTTTAGCTAGAATGATAGTTGGATAAGAAGACTCCAACAAATTGGTGGACCGTGGTGGGAGTCTTATGGAGATGAACATCCATACTTCAAAAATGTTATTTGGATAATAAGCTTGACATTATGTAGTTCCTCTAAGTGTGAACACAACTAGAGTTTCAAGCAAAGAGGTCAAATACAAATTCTAATCCCCTTTTAAAATTGCCTACTAGCTAACTACTTGGTCATCTTAAATCTTAAATGTATTTGCTTTTGTTTAGGTCTAGACCAAAAGAAGAAACTGATTGAAGCAAAAAACAATGAACGATGTTGTATTTGTTAGGCTAATTCAAGAATGACCAAAAAGAAGCAAGCTACAAAAAGGAAGAATCTTGAGCTAATTCTAGATGATGCTTCTCTGTCAATGACTGGATTGTGGAAAATGATTATGGAACAATGAAGGTTTGGATGTGGACAATTGGATGTGGAAGCTCCAAATTGAAGATAAGAATTTGGTTCAAGACCAAGGTGCAAAGCACATCACTGATGCCCCTAAATGGAGAATTTGGATGATGGACCAAATGAAGATGTTAAATATGATAAATTATATATCTAGATTTTGATTTATGTGAATGGGAATTTTATAGGGAATCTTTTTTCAACTTATAACAATGTTGTACTGTTGTAAGTTGTGTGTCAATGTAGACCACACCCTCATGCTATTCATAATATGGAAAAGGGAATCAATATTGATAACAAGATCAATCAATTACTGATTAATAGGAAATAAAATATTCTAATAATAAATATAATATCAGGAATAATATCAAAACATATCTCCCACTCCCCCTCAGGCTGGAGCATATGTGTGATATGAATCAAGCTTGTTACAAATGTGGTCAACCCAACAAAAACAAAAATAAAGACAGTTCCAGTCATGTGGTTGTGCCAAAAAACATCAGCAGCAGCCAACGAAGGATGGTAGTTGTGACGGGTGTTAACCCGTGAATAACGCATGCCCTGAGGCGAAAGGAAGCAGTTCCAGTGTGACGCTCGCTGGAGATGTGTCACACATTGTGTGTGTGGCCCTACGTGGGGTCGCTGCAGCGGAGTGTTGAGTTGGTTGCGCATGTGGACGGTGTGACGTTCTTGAAAGATCATTGATGCAGACCGACAAGAAGGTGGCACACTGGCTGCCAAACAGGCCATCAGTGGGCGCGAGTACAGTTCACCCGCAAAGAAACTTGGGCACAAATGTGTCTGTGTGAGGGACATTGATGAACATCATAGCGGAAGTGGAAGTGGGAATCCGAAGGAAGGTTGGTAAAGGCCATGAAACACAGCGAAACAGCCAAGCGAGGGTGTTGAGAGGGGTGTTTGGTTTCAAACTGAGCCAAACAGGTCTGAACAAGGGCTGGATAGGTTCGCCGGAAGTAGGGAATGGCAGTGGAGGGGTCGCCAAAGGATGGGTCTCACCGGAAACAGTGCCACGTGCCGATTTTTGAAGAGCAGATGAGTTACAAGAGTCAGAGATAGGAGGCGCATTCAGAGGAGTTGCAGTTCTCGGCTATGGCTCAGAGGCCGCCGATGGATGGCATCTCCAGTTGTAGTAGGTCATTGGCAAAAGGGATAGGCGGTGATGGCCAAACGGCTGACACAAGTGTTGCGGGTACTATTCACCCGAATAACAAAAGAGATGTGCGTGGAGGCACGTGCAGTAGTGGCTGCCAGAGCAATGACCAGCATGGAGGTTGCCGGTGGTAGGACAACAAGCAGAGAGGTCCACCGGGAACAGTAGGTCCTCGGTGGAGAACGACTTTTGTTATAACCTAAGCTCTGATACTATGTAACAGTATTATTCACTGTGGTAAGTTATGTGTCAATGTAGACCAGACCCTCATGCTATTTATAATATGGAAATGGGAATCAGTATTGATTACAAGATCAATCAATTACTGATTCATAGGAAATAGAATATTCTAATAATAAATATAATATAATATCATATCAGGAATAATATCAAAACATATTCTCACACAACTAAATTGAAGGGAATTCAAATAATACCTAAAGTGAAAAAATTTGGAAATTCATTCTCTATCATGGCTCACCTTGAACTCTCTCACCTCAAAATTTTAGTGCATCTCTATCTATGTTGCACCTTGCTATTTTAATGTTTTTTAATTTAATTGAAGCAACTAAATTAAATTCCCATACATATCAAATTCCATAGAATTTTGAAAATCTCTATCCAAACACTACACAAGGGAAAATTAAGCAGATAAAAGTAATAGGCAAGCCAATTACGAATGCAAGCTTCAATAAGAAGCAACACAAAAGCCTTTTTCCACCAGGTGTAAGAAGCTACACAGATTAAATGATAACATTAACCAAGCTGTCATGTCACAAATAAAAGCTTCATCAAAATAAAAAAGATTTACAAACCTCTAAATAATCAACAGAGACATGTCCAGTACCCTGGTCATCCCATTTCCCATCATCATTCAGACGATATACCTTGACACGCTGAAATCCAATTAGAAGAGAAATTAAGTAAAAAGAAAGCATCATATATGCCTCTCAACCACAGTTTATAACAATATAGAAGTATTATAATATATGTAAAAACAAAACCAATAAACTACATGCATTAATCTTAAGCAGACCAACTGCTCTCTCTTGTTAAAATAACTATATTATCCATGTGATTGAATCAATGAAATCTAAATCATTATGTATTTGTTCGGCAATCTTTTTATTTCCTCTTTCCTTCAAAAACAAGATAAAGGCTCTGCTAGAAAGAATGTGAAGCAACTAGCAGCTGCAAATAAGGCCGAAAAGGAAAATGTTTTTTTATGAGCCAAATGAGACAAGAATGCCCCAACTTCCCATTTTCTTGCAATATGATTGGTAGGAGCAAAATCTGAAGAAAAGAAGGAAAGAAATATAAACTGAAATTACAAAGTATAATAAAAAGAAAATTATATCCACGTTGATAGTAATTAATGAACATGAAGGACTGAAAATAAAAATTATCATTGTCATTGACACAAAATTATTTCATTCCTGTCTTTCAGTTCTGAAAACCAAGTGGATGACGTTTTGGCTTCCTAACTGTTCAACAAACATCTTTGCAATGATTTATCTCCAAAAAGTACTAAGGTATCTTTTCAAATTAAGCTGTAAACATCTAATCAGACAATTTTTTTCTACTTTCAAAAGTGAATCCTAACTGTTTGAGGAAACTGGCATGCCAAGAAACAAGACTTACTAAAATGTAACCAGAGTTCAAACCTGCCTCACATGAGAATACTAACATAAGATAGGATAATCTTTCCTCACTTGTAATAAGGGTGTTTTGCATAAAACAAAATTAAAGCACTGAAAGGATAAATATACTACTACTGAGTACTGATCTTTTAATACAAAATCTGTTTTAATAAGGGTGCTTTCTGATTTGCATAAACCAAGATTTAAGCACTGAAAAGATAAATATACTAATACTACTACTGAGTACTGATCTTTTAATGCAAAATCTGTTTTATTAGTTAACAACATGTGAATTTTGATTAATAATTAAAATGGTTGATAAATTCTTAAAAAGTTAAACTAAATAACTGACCAGTCTACACAAGAGAGGAACGAGTAGCTTATATGAAAACAAGCCAAGAGACGAACAACTACATAAGAATCCAATTAAATGCCAGAGAATACAATTGGGTACATAATTTTTAAATTTAAGAGGGATCTCGTTAATGACTAGGGAAACAATTAACAAAATTAAGAACACGATATCAAGTATCATGTTACGAGTCCCACATTGAGTAGAATAGGAAGCTAGATTAAGCCATGAGACTCCCACATAATAGACTAGTCTTTTGGGTTGGATTTGCCTATTGTGCTTAGGAGTTAAGTCAAAACATATCAATGGATACCAGCATTACTAATTTACTATTCATGTCATTGAACATTGTTACAGTGAAAGAAGTATAATTCCAACTATGAAAAGAATGTGGTAGGAAACACAACAAGCTGCATTCAGGGTAGTAACAATCAAGAAGTTGAGGAAATTAAGTAAAAAAGGGAAATGAGTGCAATTAACTCTCTAGAAAAAAGAAAATGCTTTGTACATTTAGTGACCACCAAGCTAACAACAACACATCAAAAGAAGACTAAATTGGACCATAAGTCCATAACTAGTGCACTGCCCAGTGACACGACAACAACTTCATAGATTCTACCATCACATATTAACCGTAACAGATAAAAATTAAAAGGATAAAATATAGAATACTATCCAATCAAATTGCAGCCAAAATCCTCAGATCTAGCATCAAGAAATTGATTTCTGGCTCACATAAGTCTTTGCTTATCCAAAGGTTTAACTTAAATCAAACATTCCAACACTCCTGGATTCTTGTCTAATAACTACAGCTCAAAAGAGTATGTGCCCAACAAGATCTGAAGGTAAAAACTAAATTCTTATCCTTCAGTTTAACTTCTAACTTCCTAAAACTTCCAGGGGATAATATCCGCGAAATCATATCCAATTATTATTATTATAGCAAGAAGCATATATATCTAGATTCAAGCCTATTTGCTTGGATAATCTAATTGGCACCTAACAAGCCCAATTCTCACGAACAGAAAGCATGGAACCATATGTCATTGCATAACCAGGGTCTGTTTGGATGTAAGTTTCTCTAGAAGTACTTCTAGAAGAAGAAAGTAAGAAGAAAAAATGAAATGAGCTCCTCCATAAGCTAAAATGAGTTTTCTATTAGCTCATTTATAGACCTCATCTCATCTTTTAGAGAAGCTATATTGGTGAGCTTCTAAAAATTAGTTAATGGAGAGCTTATTTTTGCTTATGGAAAAGTTCATCTCATTTTTTTCTTCTTATTTTCTTCTTTTATAAGTGCTTTTAAAGAAGCTTACCCAAATAGACCCCCGGTCCTAGACTATTCAAAGATCAATTTCTTATGAGATGAACTTCTTACCATACACGCCACACACACGCACGCACACACCACCTAGCCACATTTAAAAGAACAGTTTATATGACAACTTAATAAATACAAATTTCTCTGTGGGGATATTATGGAAGGCTTTACCTCCACTGAAAAAATCTATGGGTCCGTAACTGCAACAAATGGATTGCTTTAAACAAAGAAACTACCAAAACCAGTTGTTTAAGAAACCACAGCATAACAGGACACGGGCGATACCAAACGAAAACCACTCCAAACGAATTTACGAAGCTAACACATGAGTCTATGAAAGGCCTCCAATAAATTAAATCGAAACGCGAACTCCAAGCAACATCAAAAAGCAAAACAAAACTTCAGAGACAAGATTCTAGGGCAAGGCAGAAGGTTTCCAATTACAATAAAGAAGACTTGCCTGCATCGAATTAGTGTTAGGCGGTGATTTCTCGGGCGCTCCCATCGCAACTCCTCGAAATTGAAGCAACAACGGGCACACTCAATCTTGGGGGCTTCGAATTAGGGTTTTACGGAGAAGGAGAATGAGAGGGGAAAAAACAATTTCAGGAAAGGAAGTAAGTTTCGCGGGATCAACAGGAAACCCTAACCGCCATCAACATAGCAGCGTGCGTGAACTCTCTCTCCTCTCCCTTGTCTCTCTCTCTCTCTCTCTCTCTTTTTCTCTCTCCCCTTTAATATGTTTTCTCTGTGCAAGACTGCCCCAACCTTCGATTAAGCAAAAAATAGTAGTAGAAAACTATTAACGCGTTGCATTAATGATATGGATTCACATTAATGCCCCTGGGGGTTCAGGAAAATCACGAATGGGCCATAAACTTCCGTGCGATTGCGCGCTTCTTTCTTTCGCAATTTAATCACATGGGACGGGGAGGGATTGTTTGGAATTTTGGAAAAATTAACCGAGTGAACGCAGGGCTTTTACTCCGCGACAATTGTTCCTGTGTTTTTTCGTTGTTTTTTTCAACTTTCTGCTGCTTTTCCTTCAGAAAAATAAATAGGATTAAGAGATTATTTTAAATTTTAAATTGTACATCTATGAGCGAATTCGATCGATCTTCTTACTTTAAATCTCTTCGTACTTACGTATTAGAGTTTGAGGGGTTAAAATATTGACCGTTCTCCCTTTCAAACTCCTTTGTGTTTACACACTAGACTAAAGCAACTATATATCAATAAGTTCTTTTTTAATTGACTTAGATGTCAAACAATTTGACCCAAATAACAAACCTAAGGGAGACAAATCAAACTTTCACATTTGAGTTATTCTTGGATTAGATCTTTTCTCTTGGAGACATAAATAAACTAACCACAGGAAATTAGTAATAAATATTTTAAAAATATTTTTTTTTTGGTTTATATATATATATATATATATATATATATATATATATATTATTTGTCGTTTTTTATGTTTTACATTCAAACAATTCATTAAGATTAGCATGTTAGCGGTACAGTTCACATTTATCACTTATGTGAACTTTTTTAATATATTTTTTATATAACTTTTAGAATGTTTATATTTTAAATTAGATATCATATAAAATTTATTAATTTTTTATTTAATTAAATATTTATAATTTCAAAATAAAACTAGTATTTTAATTTTTACATTGCACTTTTATACAATAAAGATTTATAATAAGTAAATGCTTCTAAATGTATAGATTGTATTATAATAAAAATTGTATTGAATATATTTTTTAACATGTAAATTATATTTTAATTTGTGATAAATAATTAATTGAAATT
>PYAF01001630.1:977174-992532 GCA_007407185.1 Glycine tomentella | reverse complement strand
AAGTAAGTTAGATTGTTTAATATATATTAAAACCATAAAAAATATCATATACATGTTGGGATTCATTTTTGTGTTGCCATTTTTGTAAATGCAGATATTAATCAATTTTGGTTAAGAAACTAAAAGAAAAAATATTTTTATTGGAATTCACAAAAATAAATATGTTCTCTATGATTTTTTTCTTACATTCTTATATGATCTCTACAATAAATATTTTATTTTAGTTCCTTAATCAATATCCTAATGACATTGGTTAACAAGAACATTTTGTAAATAGCATAAAAAGAGTTGTGCTAGGTGTATTATTTTGCATTCCAAAATTCTATAAAACTTTCTTAATTTTATTTTTTAAGATAATCACAACATCAAAACTTTTCAATCTCATGTACGAAATTGATAAATTTCAAGGTTATTTATGTTCTAATGATGCAACGACCTCAAAATGTCTTTTTTTTTTAAAGGACTTCAATTTCAACCTTGACCTTTTTGCTGACTAATGAAGTTCAACTTTATTAAAACGAGTCTCGTGCAGCCTTAATTTTAAGTATGGATATATTGTCAATTGTCTCGTCTCTATTGATTGTGAACTTTGATTCCTTAAAGTCCTACACTTTATACTTTTAACATTGTCTTGACAACCCATACATACATACATATATATATATATATATGTACTAGAGTTTTACAATGTTTTTTAGGGTCATGCAACCCATGATTGTAAAAAGAGACATGTTAACCAAATATCATGTGATAATATACTTGGTCATATTCAATAAGGAAACAAATATCTTGGTATGAAAATAAAGTGACAAAGAGTTACAACTATAAAATGTGAGAATATACTACTATGTTTTTGTTGCTCCATATCGACGTTGTTTATTGTTATCTAATGGGACGAGTGAAGTACATATAGACAACAAGGAAAAAAAGGAAAGATAACACATACAATAAACAAGAAGGTAAGTATCTATCTAAGGAATCATGTGGTAACAAAACAAATAACGGGACTAACTATAATTACAATAGGAGAAAATAAACAATTTATATCTTATCACATATAATACAATAACCACACAACACAAGAAGCATAATTCTTCTAACTTTCAATGTGTAGTGTGTTCTATATCACATTTCATAAGGCGAATGCCATGTCGCCTATATGTGATGAATGTACAAAATATTGACTCGTGATCAAACATAATGGATGAATGCATAAACATTGACTCGATAAAGAACTTTCCAACAACATAGTAGTGTTGTGCAACCGAGGGGGTAAATTGGAAAATTTTATATCAATTAACCATAAGTAACCATATAAGTAAATCTGACACCACACTTTAACCCAAAAATTGAAGGTTTAGATTTATGGGTCTTGTCCTCAATTATATGATATTTAACTTTTTCATTCCTATACAATGTGAAACTCCACCTCACACTTATACTCCAACAAATATCAATATCAAAAACTCATGTTATAGTAACCCCAACTTACACATACGATTCATCAACCATTTACATGTGATCTAAAACACATGCATGAGTTTTATTGACTACTTTTAGGTGACATTAGTATTACACTGCATTGAATGTGGATAAATTATATTGATTCATTAGGAGTGCTAGTGTGCAAACCATATTGACCACAACACATAGTCATTGGGGTTTTCCAAAACACAATTAGATTATAAAAGTTTGATCTGGTCATTTTCTTGACCAATTCGATGCCTAAATCAACTTAGATAAGAAAACGGTTAAGGTTCAATTGATTGAACCTGTCGGGCCATTTCATAACTATGTCTCAAAATATATTTTCATTCACAAAATAAAATAATTTTCATATCAAAATATAAAAATTTATATCATTTTATATTTTTCAAATATTTCAACATATAATTTTACTAAATACTTATAATTTAATAAATTATTTTATTTCTTTAAACATAATCTTTATATGTAAAATAATTTAGAATAACACTTATAATAGGATAGAAGAGTATTGGATGAAATAATAAAAACAACCTAAACTATGTTGTTTAATGATTTTATCAAATTCAGATAAAAAAATTCTTGTATTTTTGTCTATAATTTAGAGAAAAAGGTTATAAATTAATAATGTGATTTTTTATATAATTTTTATTATATATTATAAATTTTTTGATTTGTAAAATAATTATTTTTAAATAATTTAAATTGTGAAGTGTAACTGAATGAAAATATAAAAAAGGTTAAACATATAGTTTGTACCAAATGTGGAAGAAAAATAAAATGAGTAATAACGCAAAGTTCAAAGCTAACGAAAGTAGTTGATCGACCGCTCTTTGATTTGTCCGCCCCTTTCTTCTCCTTTCTCACAGCTCCTGACTCTGAACGGACTTCTCGAGGTCCCATTCTTTCTCTTATACTCTCTTTTTCTCTTTCAGATCTTTCTCTCTACACATCTCCACTTCACAATTTTCCATTTCCCTCTCCCTCCAAAAATGCATTCCTCGCTCTCTCTTTCGTTCTCCGCCACTTCCTCCTCCGCCGCCACTGTTTCCAGATCACGCCACTCATTCCACTCTCCCGCCGCCGCCACGCCTCTCAATCTCCAGTTCTGCGGCTTGAGGCGCGAGGCATTTGGTTCAGGTCTCGCTGCTTCTCTCAACCGCCACCACTCCCACCTCGCTCGCCGCCCTCACTTCGCCGCAGTCTCTGCCGCGCTATCTAGCAATGGCAGCCCTCCCAAATCGTTTGACTACGATTTGCTGATAATCGGCGCCGGCGTTGGCGGCCACGGCGCCGCGCTTCATGCCGTTGAGAAGGTTCGATCTTAATAAACAAAAATACATGCCAACTTGTTATTGCCATATTCATAGTCATAGTAGTACTTCGATAATCATAAATGTTTCTAAGTTACTAAACCGATAATTAGTTTTAAGTGTGCGTATGGAAATTGATATGACGATTGTTCTTTATAGTTTGTATGATAAAATGAATCAAGAAATTGATAGCCGTTGATGCTGATTGTGGGATAAAGTAAGTTGAGTATCACATTTTTGTGAGAGAGGTTTTATTAACGGCATGATTGCAGGGTTTGAAAACAGCCATTGTGGAAGGAGATGTGGTGGGAGGGACATGTGTGAACAGAGGCTGTGTTCCTTCCAAAGCTCTTTTGGCCGTGAGTGGTCGTATGCGAGAACTAAAGAGCGATCATCACTTGAAGTCCTTTGGCTTACAGGTTAGAAGAGTGTTTCACTATGTGGGAATATTTGTAATGAAATTAGAATATGAATTTAATTAAAATGAACGTTGCATATAACATAACGCCATGTATAGTAAGTTGATATTTTTAATAATTGTTGCAAAAGTTATGTCAACAATGATTTCTGATTGGTTGACCGAAAGTTAATTAAATTCTTAGAATATTATTACATGGTTGATGTGTAGAGTGATTGACAGTTACATGATTATTTTGCTTTATTTTTTGCTCATTTTAGGTTTCTGCTGCTGGCTATGACAGACAAGGAGTCGCTGATCATGCTAATAATCTTGCTTCGAAAATCCGTAATAATTTGACCAACTCAATGAAAGCACTTGGAGTAGACATACTTACTGGTTTTGGAACTATTCTGGTAATGTGACATATAGCTTGTGAGAATTCTTTGGCATTATAAATGCGTAGATATTAGTATGATCACTCGCTTTGTGTTTGGAATGTTTGAAAATAGAAAATTATCCGGATGAAATTGATTTAGAAATCAAATTCTTTTTTTTTTTTTTTTACATTCCAAACAAACTATTAGGGAATTGAGCTACTTGTTTATTAGTCAAGCTATAATGAAAAGGCAAAAAGAAAATTTTGACATTTTGGTTTGCTGCTTTATTTATCAATCTGTACAGGGTCCTCAAAAGGTGAAAGTTGGCTCTTCAGACAAAATAGTAACTGCAAAAAATATCATCATTGCTACTGGTTCTGTTCCTTTTGTTCCTAAGGGCATTGAAATTGATGGTACATATCAATCCTTTCCTTTTGTGACATTAATATTTGATCTTCCTCGTTCTAGTTTTACTGAATTCAGTGGATTTAGACTTGTCTTCCAGCCAGAAGAAACCAGAGCGCTATTAGTTACTAAGCTTGTGGTGGAAAAAGGGGTGATCAATTTTAAACTGGAGATATTTTTTTTATTAGACTCCATTGACATGTGTATAAGACAATCTTTCTTCAGTTTAGATGGATCTTCTGATTTTCAATCTGAAAGTCAATTTAGTGATTCATTCAGTCCTATAGCTTTGTTTTTGCAGTCCACGTGGGTCATAAAGTAGACTGAAACAGTCATTATATCTTCAGCAATTAAAAGTTTCTGAAAACTGCTGAATCTCCTAATCCATCCCCTTTCTTCACATAAGTACAGATATTCCATGTATAATTTAGTTTCCTCCCAATTCAAAATTTTAAAAATTCTGTCTGGTCCTATATTTATGTTATAGGAAACCTTCTCTAATATATGACACAAGTGTGATGCTCATGCATAAATTCAAACTTTGTATCGTTATGTTTTTTCCATCCTTGGTTTGCTTCTAAGTATTGCTGAGTATGATTACTTTTTAGTGAAAATTTTCCTAAAAATGACCTTCAGGGAAGACTGTGATTACCAGTGACCACGCACTCAAACTGGAGTCTGTTCCTGATTGGATAGCAATTGTAGGAAGTGGATATATTGGTCTTGAATTCAGTGATGTATATACAGCACTTGGAAGTGAGGTAGCACATCTTTGTGATACTTTTTCTTTCTTTTTTTCATTACCTTTTGTTCTTGATAAATATTTATAAATAATCGATCCCTTCATTTGACATCAGAAATATGTGGATGCACTGTAAAATCACATTGCACTTTATAATTTTTATTAGTCCAAGAAGTTAACAAATATTTAATCTTTATTTTATTTCCTTATTTTTAAAATTTATGATCCCTAATTTATCCCTGAAAAGATAAGCAAAGTAATAATTGGTATTCTGCAGGTTACTTTTATAGAAGCTTTAGATCAACTTATGCCTGGATTTGATCCTGAAATTAGCAAGTTGGCTCAGAGGGTCCTTATAAATCCCCGGAATATTGACTATCATACTGGAGTTTTTGCAACCAAGGTAACAACATCTTGTAATTTCTTGATATAATTTTGTTAGTTGGCTACTATGACATGCTACAGTCCTCATGTTTATTGTATAGATCACGCCTGCAAGGGATGGAAAACCTGTCTTGATTGAACTTATTGATGCAAAAACCAAGGAGCTGAAAGACACTCTGGAGGTAACTTAATCTTTTCCAGAAAGCTTTTAGGTTTATCTCTTTGTTATAATCAATTGTTAACATTTCTCCCATGAGAGAAGGAGAAAATTATTAGTTGTTGGTAGAACTTAGAATGTCTATAAAATGTTATATTGTTATTGTATCTTAGAATGTTTTATACTATCTTAATGATCTCTTAAGAGTAATTTTCATATTTCATTATATTTAATTCAATTAGAATTAGAAGTCTGGTATTAGTATAAATATGAGCTAGTGCTTTATATTTATCATGTTACAATACAATAGATCAGTCTAATATAGTCCTTATTTCCCTACCTAAATCTCATAATTTTGCTTCCACCTATGCCATTGTTTGCTTCACTTTTCCATCTCCCTCATTGCCTCTGTTTGCCACCTTACTGTGGCTGTTTGGCAACTTTGGGCTGCAGTTTTTTGTATTTGGATTTTGGTGGTTAGTTAGTTTGTTTGATGTTTTTGGACAGTTACTTGGCGTTTTTTGTAATGGCTATTTCTGGTTTGCCATGATTTTGGCTACTATTTGGCTATTTCCAATGTTAACATAGCAGTGAAGGGGAGCAAGTTGGAAGGTTTTGCTATTTTGTTCTGTTGCACCAATGGATCATATCGGTGCTAACTTATCTCATCAATGATCCCTGCGGTTGTGTCTCTTTATCATTGGTGAATCATACTAATGATTATTTATTTTGGCTATGACTCATGTCAATCCTGTCCTTGTCCCAGGTGTAGTCTTGCCCAGTCTCTAGTCTCAAACACTTTCCTGGCCTTAGATGCTATTGCATGCCACTGCATTTTTTTTTTAAAAATTTTCCTTACCCCTGTTTGCCCTAGATGCTATTGTGTCTCACTGCATTATTTGTTAATTTTATTTCTGTGTGTTTTTTAATTGCAGAAATTTTAAAGCCAAGTAAGCTTTTAGCTTAAGCGGGAGTTTTAGAATATCTAGAAAATATTTCATAATATCATTATTGTATCTTAAAATATTGTAGAGTATCTTAGATGGTCGCATAGGAGTAGTTTTCATATTTTTCATTATATTCTATGATTTGTTTCCTTAATTAATTAGGCCCCTAGAATGTAACCAGCTTAAGTTTGATCTCCCTTTCTTTTACCTGTATAGTTAATTACTTTAGATTTATTACAAGTTGCTATCTTTGCTTTGCTAAAGGTGGATGCTGCACTAATAGCAACTGGAAGGGCTCCGTTCACACAAGGTCTTGGATTGGAGAATGTAAGCAATTCTGACAGAGATATGCTTTAGGATTAGGAGATTTTCTCTAAAGGAAGTAATTGTATATTTTTGGTAACCTGTACCTACAGATTGATGTGGTCACACAGCGTGGTTTTGTTCCTGTGGATGAGCGCATGCGAGTAATTGATGCAAATGGCAAGCTGGTTTGTCTCAATTTCTCATGCAATAATATCCCTCCCTGACTTATTGTTGCTGACATAGGATGTGGAATAATAGGTGCCTCATTTATACTGTATTGGTGATGCAAATGGCAAGATGATGCTTGCTCATGCGGCCAGTGCACAAGGAATTTCAGGTAAGTGATAACTGATGTAACTTTCCAAAAATTTTAGTTTTTGCTGCAATATCACACATCAACAACACCTTTAATCCAAGCTAATTGGGGTCGGTGGTATATGAACCTAATGATAAATCGTAAATGAGACAGAAAGAGAATGAGAGAGGGGAAGAAAAAAGTGAAAATAAGACAAAAGAGAGAAAAAAGGGTGAAAGGAAGGAGGGAGAAAAGAAGGGGAAAAGAACTAAAATAAGGGAATGACTGGAACATAGAACTATTAATAGATTTAACCCTCCACCAAGCTTATAGCTTATAGCTGCAATATCATTTGATGAAAAAATTGTCTAACAGTGGTCGAACAAGTCACTGGAAAAGATCACATGCTCAATCATTTAAGCATCCCAGCTGCTTGTTTCACTCATCCTGAAATCAGCATGGTTGGATTGACAGAGGTATATCATAATTTTATTTTGTTTGATGTGTCATTCACTGCAACAATTTACAATGAATGAGTTCTCTTTCATGTGTGCTTAACTTTCTCTCCATTATTCTTTTCCATCCTCTTTTCCTTATATTATTTATACAATAAAATTACTGCCTCTTGTCCTTCGCTTGAATTCTCATGTGTTGTGATCAAACATAAAATCTGCAGCCTCAAGCAAGGGAGAAAGGTGAAAAAGAGGGGTTTGAAGTAAGTGTTGCCAAAACAAGTTTTAAAGCTAACACAAAGGCTCTAGCAGAAAACGAAGGAGAGGGACTAGCCAAGGTTATACTTTTGTATCTTCTTCCTTTAATGATATTCCTGTACAGAAGCTATAAAAGTGTTAAATTTTGCTAATGAGTTCTCTAGGAGAGTTGCTTTGGCAATGCCAAAATTATTTGGTCACGAGACTTGTTCTGCGCTCTCATTTTCTCTGGGTTCAGTTACTTCTCTGTTTTTACCAGCTTGACATTACTAATTGTCGTTTATGCTTTCTTGCAGTTGATATACAGACCTGACAATGGAGAGATACTAGGAGTTCATATTTTTGGTTTGCATGCAGCAGATCTCATCCATGAAGCATCCAATGCAATAGCATTAGGGACACGTATCCAGGTAAGTTTTTCTACCACATTTATGTGTGCACCTGGCATTTAGTCATTAATAATGGTCTCAAAGTCTTTCACTGTTATTTATCCTGCCTGTTTGGTAAATTTCACCGTTTTGTGGTACAATGCAGGACATAAAATTTGCCGTTCATGCACATCCAACTTTGTCCGAGGTTCTTGATGAACTATTCAAATCAGCAAAGGTGAGCTAATCCTTAATTTACTTCCAATAAATTTTTCTATTCTAGCCTTATTAAGACAATAACAATAAGGAGAAAAGAGTTGAAACAGAGAACATTCACCTTCAGACTTGCACACACGCACAGCTAGTTTATTGTAGCAGACGCCTTAACACATGCCATCTTATATTACTGAGGCAGGTTAAAGCACAAGCTTCTAGCCCTGTAAGTGAACCAGTTGCAGTCTAATCTTCCCAAACAAAATATAAAATTTTGAAGAAATTTACTTGTACTAGGGACTTCCAAAATATTCATCTTCAGGAGGAACACAAACACATTCAGAATCCTGTAAAAGAGGGGAACCGTTTGAGGGAAATCAAGAATGACCTGATGATGGATAACCGCCGAAGCTTACATGTAATGGTTTCTTTTCTACTTGATATTCTTAGGGCCAGTCAAAGATGCTTATCTTCATTATTGCATTTTTTAAATTATAGTCAATAAGAAGGCCTCTGACAGCGGCCTATTTTTTTAGAGTGCTTCTAAACAGTTTTCCTTCAGAGATGATGAAATTATGTTTGTCGACAGACCTTTGGCTTCACTACGTAAAGCTTCGAATAGTATTGGATGGAAGTCTTTTTCCTATGGCCATGGTTGTCATTGGTATCGGTCTACCAATATTTATTGCCTTATTGGTAATGGCATATGATGCAAATATGAAGCATTCACATGCATCTGATTTGATCAACAAGTTGTGTGAATGATTTGTTTAATAAATTAGTAACCGGGTTATTGGTTCACTTCAATTAGCGAGTACCTAGTCTAATTGGTTGTATCGTTCACCAACCGGCAAATGTTTGTGATGGAATATTTAATAGGGTCTAAAACTGACATACTAAAATATTCTTTTACGATGAGCCAGAAAATTCGCATCGTTTAACCAGATAAATAGCTATCTAAATCAGTTTCGAGAGGTTCCCTGGTTCACCAGGGAAGTCGGTTAGTTTGGTCTAATTCTACACAAAAATGGTTTAATTTTCACTTTATCAAGACTTAGAATCACTCTTGTTCATGAGAGGGTACCAGAATTTTCAATGAACAAACTGAACTTTAACGGGATTTGCAAGAATTATCTTTCTCCACGTTTAGTTATCAGTTGTAACACAAAATAGTTATTCTAAAAATAGTTGTTCATGATGTTTAGCATCTTCCATTGAATGTTTTGCTAATTAATATACTAAACTATATAAAGGATAAAAAAGAAAACTTGCTAAAAATTACTAGTATACAATAAATATTTAAGTCTCTTACCTCATAAGAATATCAAGTTAACATAGAATTCTTTAAGCAAATATAAAATAATAATTGACAAAATCGTGTTTAAGATGTGTAAATCCGCACTATTAACATGATTTTTTTCAAGTTTTTAGTTACTCAATTTAGCTTCAATTTTTTTAACGAATTTTAGTCCTTCATTTTTTATTGTTCAGATTAGTCCTTATTTGCCAAATTTTAGTCCCTCTTTATATATACATATATATATATATATATATATATATATATATATATATATTGAACAATAGAAAATGAAGAACTAAAAATAGACAAGCTTATTTGGAAGAACAAAAAAAGCTCACCGGAAATTAATGAAAGACTAAAATTTATCAAATAAAGATTGAGAAACCAAAAATTATAATACAAAGTTGAAGAAATAAAAACTTAATTAACTTTTAACATTATGCCTCGAACACACTACATAAACAACTCATATAAAATAATTCATATTAACTTCTTCGAAACACTCGTGTTTTAGTTCACCGTATTTAGGAAAAAAAATTGTTCATTTGTGTCCAATTATTCGTAACTTTTGAAAGACAAAATAATCTATACCAAACATCAAATAACAGGAAAATTGCAACCTAGACTTTAACCAATAGCTGAGCAAAGTGAAATCATAACACAAATGACAGTTAGAAATATACCGTTCTTCCCCTAGCTTTGTAACAAAGTAAACTATAAATGAAATTGACAAAAAATAAAAAAAAACATCTCCCTAGAAATCATCAAACTCCCTGAGCACATGTTTTACGCAAATCCAAGCTTCAACATATGCCCAGATATATAGTTATATTAACAAGCATACTAAAAAAAACAATAGCAGTTACTGAAGCATAAACAACTGATAATAATCCATTGATAAAATTTCAAGGGACTTTAACAAAAAACCAACAACGATGCTATAAGAGTAAGTGCTGCATTCTCTCTGGATTAAATTAACTCATAAAAATGACTATACCACTAAAGATAGATTCGACACAAAACATATGGGGCTTAAATAACAAATCAAATCCTAATAGCCCCATTTGAGAGTGCACTTTACTCTTCTTCGGTGGCTGTTTCACCGCTCTTCTTGTTATGCTTCCTCGCGTACCTCTGGTTTCTCAGAAACTTTGGATCCATCTACAGAAATTGCCAACAACAACAAAAAAATAATAATTAAAAAGCGAGGGATATGAAAAATGAATCATCGGAAAATAAATAAAGGTAGATAAATAAAGAAAAATAAGAGAAGAGCAGAATACCCCTTTGGTGGAAGTGTGGCGATGCCTCTTTGGCTTTTTGATGCCATTCTTATGGGCCTTGTAGGACTGGTTGTGAGCGGTGTGGTTCTTCGACTTTGCCATCTCTGCAATTCAATGCACACAATGTTACGCAATGAGGAGGAAACCAAAAAAGTGAGAACAGGTTAGATAATTTGAACAGAGCAAACCCTAATCGTGAAGATCCGGTTGGGTAAGGGTTTTCTGCAGAACAGAATTTTGAGGAAGTCGCAGGTTGGCTATTATATATGTCACCTTGTGAAGCGAAACCCTAAGACTTTCGACGAAATGACCATAGTGCCCTCTGCGTATTGGGAGTGGCCTGGGTTGGGGTTAGGGGATGGATGGGCTTATGGTCCATAAGAACTTGATGCTGGAGGCCCAATAAAGAAAAAAATTGGAATTGGTGTGCAACGTTTTGTGAAATGATTTAGTTTTAAATAAAAGGAGTGTTAACAAAATACTGTTTAACTATTAACTCACTCTCCTTTTTTAGCTAAAAAAATCACTCTTTTAAAATACACACTCTAATATTCCTATTCATTAAAATTTATAAAAAGATTATAAATTTAGGAAAGTGACTCATGAAAAGAAAAGTGACCTACTGAAATTTATGATTTTTAATAATTTTTTGTCAATAACAAATAGTGTATTAAAAAAATGTGTTAAAAATATTTAAATATATTTAGCATGATAGAAATGGACAAAAACCAATGATAAAAACAAAATTTTCAAAATAAATAAAATCATTGTCTTGATATTTTTTTTTTTGCGATTCTAAAAAGATCTTGTTGTTCATCAATTTTTTTAGACTAAATTAACTTTTTAGTCTTCCTTTAATTTTGATCCAAAATTTTGTAATTTATTTTTCTCTCAGCAAGTTTTAGTTTTCGCATTTTATAAATTTTTTAATTTTGATTTAATTATCAATTTTACATATATTAACGATTTTACTCAAGGATCTATATAATACATAATTATTATTATGTGTTACATAGAGTTAAAATCGAATAAATTATCATTTAGTTTGAAGTATCACTCTTTTTTCTAAATAGTAGCTAAACTAATAAAATTATATAAGTAGTCTATAAAATATTAAGGTCTAATTTGAAGATTTTTTTAATATTTGAATGATAAATTGATAATAACTTGATTTCTAATACTTTAACAACTACTTAAAAAAAATACTTTAACAACTTATTTTTGTAAAAAGAAAAAAAAACTTCTAGTATAATTTGTTTAGTTTAAAAGCTATTTAAGAAAGAGATACTTTAATGATCAAATTAATGGGTATAATTTATTATTTAAATTTAATTTGATTTTTTAATTTTTGTTAGATTTAGTTTAGTTTTCTAATTTTTAAAACTAATTTAATTTGATTCTTTAATTTTTTTTATTCAATTTGGTTATATAATTTTTAAATTGATTTATATCAATTTAAAAAATTAAAATATCAAATTAAAAAAATTTAAAGAACAAATTAAATTTTAAAAAATAAAATTTTGAACTAAAAACTAATTTAACCGATTAATGATTTTATTCAATAAAAATGAAAATCAGAGTTGAGAAATGACACGCGAGAGAACCACGAGCTTGGTTTAGAATAATGGGTCCCTGCCTGTTCTTAATTAGATGTCGTGTTTGGGACAAAAAAAGAGAAATGACTCAATGAGGTGCATTCCTACCACTACATGCGTTTGGAACGCTGAATTAATTTTCGCCTAAAAAGACAATTCGGTGGGATCTAGGCTAGCAGCAACCAGCGCAATCTGGGACTTTTCTTTCTTTCTCCCCACACCCAGATTCAAAAACTCGCTCTGCTCTTTCGTTTGGATCTCAAAACATGTTCTTCTTCGATTGGTTCTATGGCATTCTAGCTTCCCTCGGTCTCTGGCAGAAAGAAGCCAAAATTCTCTTCCTCGGTCTTGATAATGCAGGGAAGACCACCCTCCTTCACATGCTCAAAGACGAGGTGAGGTTCCTCTCCCTTAACATCAAAATATCAAATCAACTACCCTTTTTTAATTTTTATTTTTATCTATTAAAAAGTTTTCATTTTTTCGATGCAATTGCAGAGATTAGTTCAGCACCAGCCGACCCAACACCCCACTTCGGAGGAATTGAGCATTGGGAAGATCAAGTTTAAGGCTTTTGATTTGGGGGGCCATCAAGTTGCCCGCAGAGTCTGGAAAGACTATTACGCAAAGGTCGCTCAATCTCTTCATTTTCGCTTAACAATTTCTGATTTTTTTCCCTTTTCAATGATAAAATTTGTGTATTGTGCACCGTTAATGCGATTTTTAGTTTCTAAGAAATGGGGCTCTGTTCGTGGCCGTGGGATTCTTATTGTTTTCGTTAGTGCTTTAATGCATATCTGCTTTTAGTTGGATTTGGATGTTGTAGATTTGTGAATTCTCTTTCAAATCTTGAATGGATAAATAATAAGCTCAGTTTGATCTTTTGCTTCTACAAAATGGTATTTCTTTTGTGCTCGTTAAGAAGAGGTGCGGGGTATTTTTTATAGGGGGGCATTGGTTATCACTTTGTCAATCCTTTGGTTCCTGTTATCACTTTTGAGACTTTTTAATTAATTAATCTTTCATAGATCCAATGGCTGCAGGCTTGGCTAAGACCACTCTCTTAACTCTGGTTGGTTTATTCGTTATTGTTCACTTCCTATTTGTATTTGGTGTGCCAGCTTTTCGCATGAGTTGTTTTCGTTCTCCACTCTTTTTCCTGTGATATTTTGTTGACGTGCTGTTGCTGTTCTGGAATCATTTGAACCTACGACTTGCTTGATTTTTATATGTGCCCGGTGACACAGATTAAGGTCTTGGCATTATTTATCTGATTCATGTGAGGTAAATATCGACAGTGAACGTTTCA
This sequence comes from Glycine tomentella, assembly GCA_007407185.1. Classification (NCBI taxonomy): domain Eukaryota; kingdom Viridiplantae; phylum Streptophyta; class Magnoliopsida; order Fabales; family Fabaceae; genus Glycine; species Glycine tomentella. The sequence continues at coordinate 978,943 of PYAF01001630.1, read as the reverse complement.
CAGATAGCACTTCTTTCATCATTGGAAGGTGTTTTTTTCTACTATCTTTCCTAACATGTTCGGAATTTTCCCAATGATTTAGAAAGAAAAGTGCACACAGGAGAGTGGAAAGAACAAATAAGGGATTCATAGATCTCTGTAATAGCTAAATATTACAATTCCTTATAAATTGATGATCCAATTGAAATTAAAAAGAAGTAAAAATTCTAAATTGATACGTCCTCTTTTGCATTGAGGGAGTAGAGCTATTCGTTAAGATCAGCATGAAGTTAGTTTGATGGTTATTATAGAGTATTTAGATCATTGCTATTCAACACTCCCAATTCAAGTATATATTTTCGTTTCATGATTTTTTTTTCTGCCCTTGTGTGTCATGCATGACTTGTATTCCATTGAGTCATAGCTTATTGAGGTTGGTGGTTTCTTTATCGATGATTGTTTTTCACTTTATTCCCCTGGATTCATTGTAATTGTTGTTTGTAAACACATACCTAATCTGCCATGGCTCCAATACTGCTTAGAAACTTTTGGTATTGCTTTAGAATTCACACGCACTTTGGTTTTCCAGGTAGATGCGGTAGTTTACCTGGTTGATGCCTTTGACAAAGAGAGGTTTGCAGAATCAAAGAAGGAGCTCGATGCCTTGCTTTCAGATGAATCATTGGCAAATGTTCCATTTCTTGTGCTAGGCAACAAGATTGACATTCCATATGCTGCATCAGAAGAAGAGCTACGTTATCATCTAGGCCTGACCAATTTCACCACAGGGAAGGGGAAGGTCAGCCTCACGGAGTCGAACCTTCGGCCTCTAGAAGTGTTCATGTGCAGCATTGTCCGCAAGATGGGATATGGAGATGGCTTCCAGTGGGTCTCTCAATATATTAAGTAGATTCTGATATCATTTCCCCCCTTTCCTTGATCTACTAGCACTGTCTGCAGTTACATCTGAAGAGGTTTTATCTTTGTTTTTGCTTTTGATGATTTCATTTTGATTGGATTATTTAATACAACTGCAGTGATGTTATGTTATGTGTCACAGTTTGTATCTTTAGATATTTTCTCTTGTGGGGTGGGGTATATTTTCTGTTTGAAACACTGGATTCTGTTGTAGGGGTTATGTATGACTGGGGAGAAACACAATAATAATTCTGGAAAAGTATTATTCCACTTTCTTCCCGGACGATTTTGACTGGAAACTGAGCTATTTCTTATTCTTTCTCTTTTGATCCTCTTACAAAAGTCGACAAACTTATTATACAAAGTGCTTTGTGATTCACTAACATTATAAAATTTTTACACTGATAGTGATAGTGATAGTGCATAGTTTATTTTCCCACAATATATTTACCTTGGATTTAATTTGAAGGGCATCATGACCCTCTAAAGATCATAAGAATAAGTTTACTTTATGGAGTCACGTCTACTTTTGAATTGAAGATTTGATTATGCGTAGGAACCAGGAGGACATGATAGTTTTGACTACCTACAAAGGTATTTCAATGCCTAAGTGCCTAACTTCGTAGGTATTGTAGAGTGTTATGATTTAGAATATGTATACCATTTTGAGGTAATTAACGTCTTGTATGGGTGCAGAATGACGTTAGTGTTAGGATGAGTATCATTAGTAACCATTCAACCTTTAGATGGATTATCATTAGTAACCATCATACCAGTGGTGTCTTTTTTTTTTTTTTTTTTTTTTTTTTTTTTTTTTTTTTTTTTTTTTTTTTTTTTTTTTTTTTTTTTTTTTTTTTTTTTTTTTTTTTTTT
>PYAF01001630.1:963767-977074 GCA_007407185.1 Glycine tomentella | reverse complement strand
ATTTTGTTGATTCATTATCCAATTGTTACTTAAATATTTTTATTTTAAGCAAAAATGTGGAAATTAGTGAGGCATAATTGGGTTGAGGTCTTTAGTGATAACATAATTAAAAATATCATAACTTAACTTAATTTTATTATATTATCAGAGTGAAAAAGTCATTTAATATAATAATATTTTGTCTTTTCTCTATTTTTTTAGCTAAACAATATGAAAAATATTATATTCATGTCATCTTACTTATGCCTCCTATTGTAAATAATTTAAAATTTAATCGATTTTTCCCTATTTCTTCTCACAGCTAAACAAGGGATAATTTCACAAACTATAGATAATAGAATACTAGTCAAAGGCAACACTGATTATAAATTTGTAGTGGACATGTCTTGCGGAAATTAGAACAAAAGTGAGTTTCAATACCATAGTCTGCATGCATGCTCTACTGACATTACGATAGAAGCATGAGTGACCATGCTACAATTTGCATGTATGCCCGTAGCATGAGTTTACAATGTGCCTGATTGATTTACTATTAATTAGTCTTAAATAAAATTGATTTAGAGATTATTCATGTATTATTTAGATTTAGATATTAATATTTTTATTATTTTAAATATTAAATTTAATTATTATTTTTGCATACAGGACAAAATACTTGGATAAAAAGCAACATTTTGCTGCAGTACGTTTCCTTTATCGAGTTGAAACGAATTCAAAAACGCCTTTCACACACGCGATTCTTTTCGTAGATATGTGACATCAACTTTTCACGTATGTTGTAATTTTTTTTTTGTTCCCTTGTTTTTGACGTTTTGTAATTTCTTAACCTTTTCTGGAGCTAACAATTTATGGGTGAGTTTGGTTGTGTATAAGAAGAAAAAAAAATGAAAAAAGTCTGAAGAAATATTTAAGTATTTAAATTATTAAAGTAAAGATAAAAAGCCGTAATACTCACACAAAAATTTGAAAAATCTGTGATTTATTTATTATTTATGAGGCTCTAGTATGAACTATGAACTCTTAAACACAATGACGCGTACCAACCAATGAAATTCACACAACTGGAATTTCCACCCAATAACCGGCTACTCCGGTTTTCCCTGTTTTCTCCTCATAAACATTTTTGCTCATTTACCTCTGTGCCACCGCTCAGCCCGTATCTTTCACTGGCCAAGCTGGTAACCGGTATTCACTCGCCCCCAATATATATATGATGAAAAATAACTGAAGGCAGAAAAACTGGTTCTTTTGGCGTTGCGTTTACTTGGTCTCAGTCGATTTTTCTTCTGAATTTTAATACTTCGGAACTTATAGTTTCCTCTCTTGGCTTCTCTGGTACGAGTTTCCGGCGACCTTGTCGGAGATTTTGTTGATTATTTTTCACACCACTTGTGAAACTTCTCAAAAAAAAAAAAAAAAAAAGAATGTTTCTTGTTGATTGGTTCTATGGAATTTTGGCGACCCTTGGTCTGTGGCAAAAGGAGGCGAAGATTTTGTTCCTAGGGTTAGATAATGCTGGGAAGACCACTTTGCTTCACATGCTCAAAGACGAGGTTTTCTTTTTCTTTTTTCTTTTTTTAACTTTACTTTTGTGATATCTTATTATTGGATGATTCCTCAAGGATTTTTAATTTTACTTGTAATAATTTTTTAAAGTGAATAATTGAAATTTTGCAGAGACTTGTTCAGCATCAACCTACTCAATATCCCACTTCGGAGGAGTTGAGTATTGGGAAGATAAAGTTTAAGGCTTTCGACTTGGGTGGCCACCAGATTGCTCGTAGGGTCTGGAAGGACTATTACGCTCAGGTTTCTTATATTCTTTTTATTAGTTCATTTTAATTGCTTGTTCAGTTTCATGTTTATGAATACAGGACATTTGAATGGTATTAGTTCCTTTAGTTCATTACTATTATTATTATTATTGGGCATGCTATGTTTATATAGATAGCATGGTATGCTAGATTGATTGTAGGTTTACATCCAAAGGTTTTTGAATTGATAGTCAAAGCATGCTAGCATCAATTTTCTGTTTCGTAAATACCATGCCACTTTGGTATGGAATATGGATTTGGCAAAAGGTAAATGATGCATGGAAATTTCTTAATTGTACATTTTCACGTATATAAATGAACAAAAAAGAGATGAGCGTATGTGATTGGTTGTTTTTTAATACCTATCCTTCTCTGTTTTCGTCAGAGAATGTTGCCCTTATATTGATTGCTATCGAGTTTTCAAATCAAACATACACATGAACATCTTTCTAAAATTCTAACACATTTAATTTGAGAGCTTGATGGTAATTATATATGAAACTTGGAATTGGTTTAAAGTCTGTCTAATTTGCATGATGAAATCATGCAGGTGGATGCTGTGGTCTTCTTGGTTGATGCATTTGACAAGGAAAGATTTTCAGAATCAAAGAAGGAGTTGGATGCTCTTCTCTCTGACGAATCACTAGCAAATGTGCCTTTCCTTATCTTGGGAAACAAGATTGATATACCTTATGCTGCCTCGGAGGATGAACTACGCTATCACATGGGTCTCACTAACTTCACCACAGGCAAGGGCAAGGTTAATTTGGTTGACTCCAATGTTCGTCCTTTGGAGGTTTTCATGTGCAGTATTGTCCGCAAGATGGGGTATGGTGAAGGCTTTCAGTGGCTGTCTCAGTACATTAAATAGAAAACACGTTCTTTATTATCCTCATGTTAATGCAGTCTCCAACAATAGTGTATCTCTGCTCATGTAAATTGGATATACTTTAATGGTGGATTTACTTTTTCTTTGTTATGAATGAGACATGCTTGTTTCTATATTCTTTTTGGTGGCAGTTGCAAGCTTGTGTTGAGTTCTATATATAGGTTATTAAAATAGCATAGTTAATAAATGGTGGCTTGAATGTTACTATGTTAGAAATGACTTGTGAACGTTTGATAGTGGTTTTCGTTTTAGTTGACAATCGACACTACGGTCATAACTCATAAGGACTAAGGAGAATATTTTGGTGGCAGTAATCTTAGGATACTTGTGACCAATGATAATTTGTTAGTCCTCTGTTCTCAATCTTATTTCTTTACGAAATTCGGCTGGAAGAAACCACCTTATTTATTGGACACAAGTATTTGGGTTTTGACTTTGATTTCACAATTTTAAAATGTTAGGTTATGAAAATATTAGCGGTCAAAAACACATTTCTGAATTAATTTTTCTTATCTTTCTAAAAATTCAGTAAAAGCCTATTTGATGTGCATGGACCACATAATTATTATTACCTATCAAATGATAGGATTATTTTAACTTCAAAATACGATGAGTAAACTTAGATCATACATGTCAATGGTCATATTGATCACTTAAAAATGTTATTATTTTTAATCATTCTTGTAATTATAATATTCATTTGTTCCCTTCATTCTCAAATAAAAATAGTCTTATTATTTGATCCGTCTCCATTCAAATGAAGGTGGAAGTGGCTTAAATAAGGCAGCTTACAAGATGAAAGGATAGTTTTTATTGGAAATGATAATGATAACGCTAAATCTTAATATTTTGTTGTGAATATGAAGTGTAAAGATCTATTTAACGCTAGTTTTATTGGAAATGATAATGATAACACTAAATCTTAAAACTACACAATAATAATATATTGATAATAAAAATAAAAGTTATTTAAATATGACTTAGAAAAAGACGCGAGTTCTGTTTTAATTTGACCATTCATTAATATATTCTCCTTCACTCTCTACAAAAACACAATCACCATGCGGATATAAATTTGCCATTTTTTGGAATAATTTTAAATTATCCCACAACATTCTCCTACTTTCTTTTTATTTTTTATTTAATACTTTTTTTTATTAAATACTAGTACTTTCTTTATATATTTTATAAACAAATTATTTTTCATAAAAAGGCTTAAATTGAAAGAAAAAAAATAATAATCCAAGCATGCTCTAAATAGATAGATTTGTATGAAAGTTTGTTCATGATTCAACATTGCTCAATCTTTTGAAGTGTAGAAATCACAAAAAGATTTTCCTCCCAACAATGTACTTTAGATATAGAATGTCAAAAATTGAATTCTTACTAACATGTTTAAAGAACCTCACTCTATTTTCAATTGTGTCATATCTTATTGGTCATGCGAGTATAAATATAGTTGTCATTAATATATGCAATTGTATACTTAAAAAATTTATATAAAAATTGTATGATAAATAATAGGGTTCATTGATATTCTTGGTATAGTAGATGCTATCACACATACAATCATACTTAATTCGATGGAATTGCAATATTTGTTTATAATGCAAAGCAAAAACAAGGTTCATATGGAACCCACCTAACAAAGGATCCAATTGCCTAAGAAATGAGTTTCACCTGAATCTTGTCTTTTTCTCTTTCCCTAGAGAGGATCCGTGTCCTATTTGTTCATGCACACGCAGATATTCCGGAAGACAATGGAAGCACGCACTACTAAGGCAGCTTCATACAGAAACAAAGCCACTAAAATTGTGACCAAAATTTACTCATCCCTATCTAACCCTATAGTTACAACCGTGTCCGTAAAAAATAACACCAATGAAATGACATTGGATTATCTCGTGCTCTTTGATATTGCTACAATTTGTTTTGAATTTGGATTTAGCATTTTAACTAACATAATATCGGGGAGTATCATATAATAAATTTAATCATTAATCTAGAGAGATAACTGATATTGGATACGGTGATTTAAGAAACAAAGAGTGTCTTTGTACATATGGGCTAATGTTGAATATGTGTTGACGCCTATAAATAATAATAAAAAAAATCGCACTGATCTTTGGTTGCCTCTGCTATTTTTGAGTTAAAATAAACGAAGAAGCCATTACCATCCCCAGACCAGGCTTGTAGCTATAACTATTATAGTATTCTGTATATTAAACTTTGGGGTAGCGCACTATCTTTGCATCAGAAGTTTCAACCATAGAGAGCCCAATGACAGATGAAAACTTTATATAGTGACCCAATCTAGGATACTAAGCAAGTCTGAAACGGTCAAGGGGGACTTACAAAATCTACAGGATACTGCATCCCAAAATTTAGAATCTTTTTGTAATCTATGTCTTCAGTTGCAAGTCAACTTCAGTACTAAGAAGTCGTTCGTATTCTCGCTCAAGCTGCAAATGGAATATTCTACAAGTGAAAAAACATGCAAAACCAAATCCTCTTAGGATTAATAAAATGTATAATTAACTGTCACCTTTGCTTGATCAAGGGCCAATTTCATCCTCCTGTACTCTTCTTGTGCTTTCTTTGAACGGAACATAGCCTGCACACGTACCACAGATCTCTCAACACGTTCTTCAGCTTGCTTCCTACCAGTCCGGAAGAATTCCTCCTCTACATCACTTTGCTGATCCTGATCTCCAGTTCCCGCTTTGTCAGTTTTGACCTGGAGCCCACGGAAGCCCCTTCTCTTCAAACGCCAACGCAGCACTGCTTTCTCAACCACACCAACAGACCAAAGAATTTTGCAATAATGCTTCCGCACTTGAAAGCACCGGAACGCAGCCTGCATTGTAACATAGATGTCAGTCAATTTGCCCAACAAAATCTGCAGTTAATGTATGTGACAACTAGAAGAGAAGCTTTTACTTGAATTTTAACAGCCTGACGACGCATGTTGAGAAATTCTTTACGAGTCTTCCATGTACGGTATGTACACTGTATGCGAGCAGCAGCCGCCATCACTTTCTTTGTCTCGTGGTTCCTAAAGGCATGCTGAATCTTCATTGCTGCAACTATTTTGCGTGCTTGAGCCTCTGAATGGGAAGATGCAACCGCCTTAGTTCTCAGTTTTAGAGAGTGTTCCCTAAATGCAGCATGTATGCAGGAAGCTGCCTCAGCAGCAGTTCGGTAAGCTGCCAATGTATCCTTCAGGTTCTGCTGGTCCTCAGTAAGGTTTGCAGAATTTACTGGATCAGTTGTGCTAGTTTCAAGTGAACCGCTGATATTTCCAGCTAAGCTCATGTCATTGAAGTGCTGAACCAGAGATTTTTCTGAAAGATAAGCTGCTAAGCCATCATGACCCCTCATATAAGCAAGATCGGCAGCAGTGCATCCACCAGGATTTTGGGGAGTAGGATCAGTGACCAAATTTGGCTTCGCCCCAGCAGACAACAGAGTAGCAACCATTTTCTCCCTGAAGATACAAATTTTAAATCAAATGTATAAGAATATTTTAATTCAAAGTTCAAACAGCCTACTTTACCCAAAATCATGCTAAATTCACATTGATTATGTTAATGTGCAGTTTTATGTAGGAAAAAGAGAAACAGAAAAGAACATGAATGGTGAAACCACGTCAAAAAAGGATTTTTAGGTCAATGTAGTTACAGAAGAGCTAATGGTTTAAACAAGTGGAATGTCTGTGTATCATACCTTCCACAATATGCTGCCCAATGAAGAGCTGTCCATCCAAACCTATCACGGAAATCCAGTGACAAGCCTGACCATGAAAACAAGGAAACAGCCCAAGTATAACCCAAAATTGCACACAAATGGATTACACTTTGGCCATGAACATCAAATTCAGTTGTCTTGCAGCCTAAAACAATTCTTTCCAAAAGCCATTCCTTTAGTCTGCTTTTCAATGCAATTCCAAATAGGGCATCTTTTGCTTGTGAAAATGGAATTTGGTTGTCTTCAGTTGACTTGATTAAGTATTGCCAACTATTGGAAATAAATGATGTTTTGAGGGCGAATTGTCTAGCCTCTTTAAGTCTATTAGGTGATACTTCAGTGGAGATAACATCAAGGTTCAGTTGTTTAAAGAGAAAATTTGCAAGCCTCATTTGTAGCCGAAACTCATCCCAATTGTCACTCTCTTCCATTGAAATGGCGGAATCATGCAAAGCAAGAGTACGATATTCAAAATTAACAACTTGGCTAATAGGCTTATGGTCATCAATGCTCAAGTAGAGATTCACGAATCCTGGAGAATGTGGTGATACCCAGCACCGGTAGACCCCAACCTGAACAATTTCTGCAGGAACACTAACATCACCACAGACACATAATAGATTGGACTTTGAAAGGTGCATATAGTCTTTACGAAAAAATCCAGTCACCAGGACCTGCAAGTAAAGGAATTCAGAAAGTCAAAATAACAGGTAGCAAACATATGAATTCATCAAGCAGCAAATATGTACTCTGTTAAATTCTGGTACAATTTGTATGCATGAAGATGTGCATGCTTGTAGCCAAAGAGCAACTCATAACACCAATTAAAAATGAATTTGGCTAGATTGAAAAGAACTAATAATTCATAATACTCTCGGAGTTTATATTTTTGCAGTTTACAGATATGGAATTCAACAGGAACTAAATCAATCAAAAGATTTAAAGAAAAGACTAAGGAATCAACTAAGAAGTAAGAAACCAAATAAAAGATTAAAGAAAGAGATGCTTAAAACTGAAAATAATTGCAAGTAGATCTACAAGAAGGGCAAAGGAAACCTTTGATTTCTCGGTGGAAGATACAGATGTAGGGGATACATCAGTGATAGTAAATACTTGTTCTGGCAGAGAAGATTGCTGACTATCCACTATCAGAGACGAATATGGTTCATGAACGGATGAAACCGGTGATTCAAGAGCTGGGTCATCTACTGAACATGGTGAATCAGACATGATGTGGTTTACCCACATTCCAAAGCTGTTCTGACTTTGCAATCTATCATTGACCGAAGTGTCCAAGGAATCAACACCACTTAAGGAAACTGTATTATTCCTCTGCTCATGTGGATTTGCTTGATTGTCCATCATCTGAAGATTAACACTTTCCGAAAAATTGTAAGGAACACTGTTGCTCCCAGCAAAAGGCTGTGTGAGACTACCAAAAGAAGAAATGTCTGCAGATAGATTGTCGGCTATCTGGTGACAAAGCAAGTATAACAAAGCAGTGGCTATTACAAGGGAGTATCTCCAGAAAAAAGAACGAAAAAAAAGAGGGAGAAGAGGGAAGAGGAAGCAAAGGAAATGACACAAATATGAGGTATAAAAAGCAGAAATAAGCATTTCCTTCACTATAATTTCAAGGCACAATCTTCAAAATGGCTGTGGCTTTTTTTATATGTGATTCCAGGTGATTTGAAAAATAGTATCACAAAGGTAAAATGACATTTAAACTCCAAATCATGTATAATGAAACAATAATCTAATAGTGAAAAAGACACTTGAAATGCCGATGTCATGGATGCTGAATGCCTGAACATCTATAAAACATGTTGTCTAGGAAATATAATAAAATCTCTATTACATATACTTTAAAGAGGATAAAATGGTCTCATGACAAATTTCAAAGCACCAACAATCAGGAGGCAAAAGTTTTATGACACTGCAGTTTTTCCAGTTCTTTGGCCTGTTTGGTTGAAGCAAAATGCCTGCATTTTTAGGATCTTTTGGCCCCTTGGTTTGCTTTAGGATAGGTTTGTACTTTTGGCTTCTCTCTGGTGATTAGCTCATGGCTTTTTCATGATAGTTTTCACTATCAACATGCAAAGAGATTGAACAGCCTTGCTGCATCTTGGAATCTTTCTCCTTTCTTGACCTTTCCATTTTTAATATTAGAAAAGAGGATATCTTATCCTCCCCCTAGTTATTCTCCAGTGCTTCACTCATTTTCTCTCTAATTAATTTTCTTTCCCATGTAAAAAAGTCAAAGAACTAACTGTCATCACAGAACTCAAATGAGAAAAAGACAACAAAAAACAGTCATGAATACCAATAAAAGAAGGATAATATTATCTTACATTGCTGAAACTGTCATTCAGTAAAATTTGATCTTGTAGATCAAAATATGGAACAGTACCTGCAAAAAGTTAATTTAAAGTTGTAATAAAATATATGGTGCAATCCAGACAAGTGACTGATTGTGCTTTAATCAACTACCATTTACCTCCATTAGACACAGTAGAGGCGTTATGATCATTTGCATCCACTAGGTCATCCCAATCAAGTGTATTAATCTCATGAAGTCTGAGTTCATGACTTTTGACATTTATATTGGTAGTCATGTCTGTTTTTGTTCAAATCAGAAAGGATGAGATTATACACCTTATCAAGACAACTACAGTTATAGTTTATTTAGTCATTTTTATTTTTTTCATATACAGCATTATAAGCCAACAAAAAAATCTTATTTTTTTTTTTATCCATATGAATCAAAGATATGTACCATGGGATTTATAACAACTCATGCACCCTGCTCAACCAGCCATTCCCTTGATAAAAAAATATATTATGCTTCCATTGGAAAGATGAGCAGAAATGAGGTAGAAGGAATATATCTGCAATATATAAAGAAATGCACATGGCACATGTTCTTTTCTTGCTACTCATTATCCTGCCTCTCATTGTTTCCAAACAAACACTTAACATCTTCAAAATTAAAATATAAGTATTTTAAACAAATGTCTTACTCTGCTATTCCTATCACTAGCCTTTCATATTAATAGCTTACAACAGTACAACTTTTAAGAAGACAGACCACAGAAATATAAAAGTTATTTCTCACCACCAGCATATGCAGTTGTGGTTCCTGAATCTATTTCTTCTGATAAAATCCATGGTGCAGGAGGATCAGAGACAGAACTGGAGTGTGAATTTACAGGAGTGACGGGAGAACCTTGCATCTGTCTCATAAACAACAACCCAAAGAATGTCACAGAGCCAAGTTATATCCATTTTCACAATAAAACTTTAGATCACAAATGGCCCTTAAACATGAAGTTTATTCTAATTATAAAGAGATTTTAACTGCTAAGTGTTATATTTAAGTTGCATTCTAAAATCCTAGCACTTAGAAGTTGACAGTGAATGGTTATAATTAGAAATAAAACTCATATTTAAAGTGTCATAAAGAGTAAATCAAAAAGTGACTAATGACTATATATGTATATGGTCTTTCTTCCAGACAAAACAACATACACATGACACACAAATCATGGTTTGTGATGTTAAATTGAACTTTTGAAAGGGAAAAAAAAATAGAGGAAATGGTGAACAACTGAACACAACCTCCTGTATTTCACGGTAATGAACAAGGACTATGTGTTCCATACTCCTGAAAAGAAAATAGTGAAAACAATTTTTTTTAAGTCACATTGTTATTAGCAAACTTATTTTAATTTTATGCTTTAACCAATATATACAAGAATAACAGAAGCACCATACTACAAAATAATTCAGCAGTATGAACATGCATAAAATTTTGGAATGGGAGCTTTAAGAAACAGTTGATATGCATACTTATCAAGCAGCCAATAACATCTTCGGACAAAATTTGGGTTATCCTGGCCATGTGCATAATATACATGGATCCTTTCTTCATTACCAACCTGATGAATGGGGAAAAGAAAAAATGACCAGAAAGAATGTCAAAAATCAGATATGATGCTAATGAATCAATAATAACAAAAACTGGATGAAGGAATTATGATCATACAGAATAAACACTTAACTTGATGATAAAATTAAGAGCAGAAAGCCATAAACTGATCTGTTTCCCAAATACTACCAAGAAATAATGATAGATATGTAACTGGATAGTTGTACAAAAATCATATGACATACAAATCCAAGACAATGCCTAATATAAAGTAAGCATCACCAGTTAAATACTTGAGCAGTTACAGATCTAGAAGAGGACAATATCTAGTAAACTCACTAAACACCAAAACTCTCCTAAAAGAGAAAAGTACTATTTATAGATAAAGCATAATGAATTGAACAACATCAGTAAAATCAGTAGAATAGAAAACTGAGCTCCAAGAAGTCTTATGTCTTTCAAGATTTAACCACATCTAATGTTTGTCAGGCTACTTGCTATACCCTCTCATCTCTGTCAGTGTTTAATTCATTCATACTCCACATTACAAAAAATGATAAATTATCGCATATACAATATGTTAAAGAAACAAAATAAAAATAAAATAAAAATTATCACAGATAAAAAACCCAAGAAAATGAAAATCCTCACTTTTAAGTGCTCATGAGCTTCTTTAACGGTTTTCCCATCCTTTTTCTTTTTCCAGTTGTGCCCATCTTTTCGGAAGTTCCTAAGCATCTTGCGATCAAATAAGACAATAGTACCACCTGTTGACACACAAAATAACAATAATAACAACAACAATATTTTCATCAGATATTTGACATTGTCTAATCATTAATAGTGAAAACTTATTTGGATGCAAAATAACTAATCAAAGTTCTATTAGATACATGAATGAAAAGTCACTCACAGTGAGACCTTATACTGCTTTATTCATGATATATACAAATAAATGGTCCATTTTTTTTTATGAAAGAAGAAAATATTAAAGTAAAAGAAGAAGATTACAAAGAGATTAGAGGAAAATAGATCCTCCTAAGAATAGAAATTTAGAACTAAATAAATTTTAAACCAACAATAAAGGGTGTAGAAGCTCACAAATTATAAAACAAGCTAGATCACAAAAGCTCCAAAAGTTTATGGAAATTAAGGTATGCAGACATAAAAGTCACAAAATGAATATGATGAGATGACACGTTGTCTATAAGAAAATGCACGATAGAGCAGAATGGATATGATGCATATCCATTCACAAACATCAAGTTACAGCTAATTGATAATTACTTTTTGGCAAATTCACTGGCTTGACATTAATGGTAAAATACTTGTAATTACAAAGCATGGCATGAATCTCATTGGGACGGAGCCATCTGGTTCTTGCTTCCTCCATAATGCTCCCCACATCCAAATCTGGGGCATATATAAGAAAACATGTCAGAACAACAAATAAACAGAGAAGGTTAATGCTTTCATTAATTTCTTTTCCTTTTGACATAGCCTAACAAAAACTAACATTTTTTTTTTTTGTAAACAGGAGGTATGCTCTAGCCGAAAACCAAAGACTAATCTCACGAGGTTCTAAAATCCACTTAAAGGGCTGACCTCTCCCACCAGATGACAAAAATTATCATCCATACAATAGGAGGCTTATCAGATAATTTATCAAAGCTAGGGAACAACTTATGTAAAATCATTTTAGTTCCAATTAAATATCAGGACATTGTGTTTGAACATATAGTACTACTCACAACATTAATATAGATTACCCTCATCGATAATTATTAACTAAGAAACAAAAACTACATCTTAGTGTTAGACACTTAATCAACAGTCAAGTACGTGCCTTGCAATGTGTGGAATCCATGTATCTCTGAACCAACCAGTTGTTGCGCCGCCAAGTTATTCGCCATATTCACAGAAACCTTGGGAAATTCCGAAGACTTTTCTCTCACCTAAAACTCAGCAACTGCATATTACATGAAAAATGAAAAAAGAGAAAAGACTCAATAAAAGAAAACAACCATCATTCTCAACTAAAAATAAAATAAAAAACAGGGTGAAAAATTAGAAGGGTAATGAGAAAAAATAGAAAAGGTGGTAAATTTACCTAATTGCAGAGAAGGGTGGTTCTGTTCGGAATGCCGAGAAATATGATCGCCTCGTTGGAGCTGAATGACACTCTTTCCTGTTCCTTTCTGTTTTCTGTTCTACAGTCTGACTCCTATACGTTAAATTATTATAAGTTACAGGATAAGTTATAAATAAATAAAATAAGAGCTTTTGTGTAAAAAAAAGAAGAAGCTAAGTACGATTAAATAGTAATACGAATAAAATAAAATAAATAAATAGATGAAGACAAAAGGTTATTTTCAAGAAGAAAAAAAGAAGACAAAAGTTAACCATTGGGGAATGTTTTCAAAACTAAAAATACATATCAATAGTTTCTTTTACATTGGCTTTTTTATTTTACTGTGGCTGTAATGGAAAATATACATACAACTGATACAACCACGCGCATTATCCAAACTTTATCATCAGATTTTATAATAATTATTTTAAAAATTATATTAATAATAATTTATGATTAAATGATAATATAAAATTATTATATATTAACAATAGTATATGACTATTAAACTTTAATCAATTTTATAAATATATTTCAACTTTTTTAATAAATTAATTTTGATTAAATAGAAATCTTTTATCATACTAATTATTAGCTAATACAAGTAAGAAAATTTAAATTTATATTATCAAGAAAAAATAAAAATAAAAATGAAAAAAATGAAAAATTAAAAAAACATTTAACACATTAACAAATTAAAAATATTAGAAAAAGTATAAGACTAATTTTTAGTTTTGAAATATTATTTTATTAATAATTACAAAATCATAATATATATATATATATATATATTATTTT